>JAXQQM020059432.1:0-44807 GCA_034641835.2 Pinus albicaulis | reverse complement strand
AGACTAGTCGTATTGAAGGAAGTGATGCATGGTTCTTGTGGATTGAAGAAGAATCTTATCTCTCGTGGCGATGTTGGAAGACAAGGGATATGATGTTGTCTTTAGCGAGGAAAGGCTTCCCGCGTAGTAAGGCAACCGGTGAGACCAAGGATAGTCTGCTAAGAACCTTTATCAATTGTGATATCATGGCAAAGAATGGCATGCAAGGAGAAGGAGTGGTGAGGCTGGATGAATGGAGTGATGGCGGAAGGCAGAGTGAGATTGAGCCACCTTCACCATGGATCTTTGAAGATACTACAACAAATTTCTATTGGGCTTCCTAAGGGCACTCTTGCGTAGTCAGATCAGTGCAAGGGATGTACCTTGGGAAAATTTTTGAAATCCACCTTTCACGAGAAGGATAGCCGCGCCACGACGATCCTTGAGAGAATTCACACAGATGTGTGTGGACCTTTCTCAGTAGCCTCGACAGCAAAGCACATGTACTATGTGATCTTTGTTGATGATTATTCTCGAAAGTGCTGGATCTTCTTCATGCAGAAGAAGAGCGAGACATACTCAAAGTTCTGTGAGTTCAAGGTGTTGGTTGAGAAGGAATCAGGGAAGCATGTGAAGGATCTTAGGAGCGAAAATGGTGGTGAATTCATCTCTGGCGAATTCAAAGGCTTTTGCAGTGCAGAAGGGATTCGAAGAGAGCTCATAGAACCTCATAACCCACAACAGAATGGGGTTGCTGAGCGGAAGAACATAACGATCATGGGTGCTGCACGGGCGATGTTGCATGATCAGGGCCTACCCCTTCACTTGTGGGCAGAGGCATGCAATACTGTAGTATATGTGCAGAACCGTTGTCCTCACAGGATACTTGGCATGAGTACACCCGAGGAGGCATTTTCTAGTAAGAGGCCTAATATTTTCCATTTGAGGATTTTTGGTTCACCTGTTTACATTCATGTGACGAAGGATGCCAGGAAGAAGCTGGAGCCGACTACAGAGGTTGGGATATTTGTGGGGTACACCGATACGCCCCACAACTATCGGTGTATTTTCCGGTATTGGGCCGCAAGACTGTTGTGCGACGGGATATCAAATTTCAGGAGGAGAAAGCCATGAAGTGTTCACTTGAGAGGGAGCCACACTTGCATGCAGATGAGGAGCTATTAGTTCCTAAGGATGAGCCTCAAGATGTGGATCAGCCATAAGAGGAGGTTCATGGAGTGGAAGAAACCACTCATGCAACGCCAACCATCAGAGGGTGGAAGCGCACTACAGAAGGTGAGCGATTGGCTCAAGATGTAGAGAAGGTTGTAGGAGCACCTACATCATAGCGCAGACAGAGACAGTCACATGACCGGTATACCGGATACATAGCTCTTATGAGCAAGTGCATCGTGACAGAGCCATCCTCTTTCGAGGAAGCTGTGGAGGACCCCGCATGGGTAGATGCCATGGTGGAAGAGTATGATTCAATTGTCAGAAACAGTGCATGGGAGATTGTCCCGAGGCCAGAGGGGAAATCAGTGGTGGGTTCGAGATGGATCTACAAAGTGAAGCAGGGAGCTGACGGGAGTGTGGAGAAGTATAAGGCAAGATTTGTTTCCCGAGGATTTTCACAGATTGAGGGGATCGATTATGAGGAGACCTTTGCACCTGTCAGAAGGTATTCTTCCATACGGACGATTCTTGCTCTCTTAGCGTAGATGGGGTGGCACATTCATTAGATGGATGTGAAGACTGCATTCCTCAATGGAGTCATTGAGGAGGAGGTGTACATAGAGCAGCCCAAAGATTTCAAGATCTTCAGCAGCGAGTCGCATGTGTGCAGGCTCAAGAGAGCGTTGTATGGGTTGAAACAAGTACCTCGTGCTTGGTACACACAGATAGACAATTATTTCACCGGACTTGGATTCTCCAAGAGTAAGGCGGATCCAAACCTATACCAGATTGTGGTGGAGGGTAAGCTGCTGATCATTGTACTTTATGTAGATGATTTGATTTTGACAGGTGATGAGTTGTTGATACTCTCATGCAAGGATGATCTTGCAAAGAGTTTGAGATGAAGGACTTGGGCCTCCTTCATTATTTCCTGGGATTGGAAATTTGGCAGCGTAGTGATGGACTGTTTCTTTCTCAAGGCAAGTATGCCCGGGAGATACTGGAGAAGTTCAACATGCATGGCTGCAAGCCTGTTGATACTACTCTTCCTGGTGGTTGGAGGAAGGAGGATGCTACTTCGGCGGAGGTAGTGGATACCACTGTTTATCAACAGTTGGTGGGGTCGCTTATGTATCTGATCAATACATGACCCGACATATGCTATGATGTTAACCAGCTTTCACAAGTTATGGTTAAGACAACCAAGCTCTTCTGGAAGGCAGGCAAGCATGTATTTCGTTATCTCAGAGGCACATTGGGATATGGATTATGGTACAGACAGGAGGATGAGGTGAGGCTATGTGGCTTCACGGATGCAGATTGGGCAGGGAGCCCAACAGACAGAAAGATCACATCTGGAGGGATTTTCAGTATTAGGTCGACAACAGTTTCTTGGTATAGCAGGAAGCAAAGATCCGTGGCACTCAGTTCAGCGGAGGCCAAGTATATGGCAGCAAGTTTGGCTGCATGCGAGGCTATATGGATGAGTAAGATCCTGGTCGGGTTGTTCGGTTCACACTTGGAGCCTACTGTGATTTATTGTGATAACCAGAGTTGCATCAAACTCTTGGCTAATCCAGTATTTCATGATTGATCCAAACACATTGACATCCGGTATCATCATATCAGAGATTGTGTGCAGCGGAGGATCATGTTACTTTCATACATTCCTACGGAGGATCAGGATGCTGATATCTTGACGAAGGCGCTCACCAGGAGCAAATTCGAATATCACAGGGGCAAGATAGGGGTTGCATATAATCTGTATCTTGTTGAGAGGGAGTGTTGAGAATGCAACAAGATGATAGAGCTTAGTGGAAAAAAGTCACCTTCACTAAGTGGGCCAGCAGGCTATTTTTGGCGCAAAGTCTATTTTTAGACATATGGATCATGTTCTATGAGTTGCAGGATGCTATTTGTGGATGGTTGGTCAAGTCAGAAAAAAAATAGATGGACTTATATTTTTAGACATACTGGGCAGAATCTATTTTTAGATTGCTAGTCTAAAAATAGATATGTCGAATATTATTAGCTCTTAATAATATTTGGACTATAAACATTATCTTATCCTCTTGGAGCACTTTAGTTTGATGCCTGGATGTGGCACATGTAGCTAACAGAAGGAATTACGCTATTCCTAGGGTCTAAGTGGAGCTATTGCATGATGACTTCGGTTAGAGCTCATGTGAGTGAAGTGGCAGGGTGAGGGAAGAGGCAGCATGGGCATCGTGGGCCCATGACAGCGCAGTGAGAGAGGGATAGCGTGGGCCAAGAGGAACAACACAGTTTGGTGGGGGGCGGATGAGAGCAAGGCTCTCAAAGCATAAAAAGGGGAAGAGGCTCCTCAGTCTCTCATTTTATTATGCATCTCTGATTTCTCTTTTTTGACATTGAGCACGCTTTGTTATTGGGCAAAGTTTGCAAGTGTTGTTTAGCACACTGGGTGTCTCCGAGCGGAGATCCCAACCTCAGCCCCAGGGAACTTAGAGTGCCTGCTTGGGTCAGGAGTTCTATCCATCTTTTTGTAGGAGGAAGCCATAGCATCTTCAACCAGGATTATGCATTTTCTTGGACAACATAGTCTCTTGGAGAGATCATGCATCTTGTGGTAGAGGCAGTTACAGTGAGGATATATCAGGGATTTCAGCCTGAGGATAGTGTGTACAATTATTTTTACATGATCTCTATCATTATAATATATATATAGTTGGGGGTTTTCAGCTTGAAGCTTTCTCATAAATACTGTGTTTATATATGTGATTGTTTATGGTTTTAATGTGTGCATGTGATTGTTTAATTTCCGCAAATTGATGATCAATAGTAGAAGAGGTTATGTATTATGCATGAAGCTCAAATAATGTGTGATGGATAATCTCTGTGAATAATTTAACAAGTTATTCAAATTTCTACAGGGTTTACAATTTATGGTTTATTTTAGTTTAGTATATTTATTTTAGAGTTTATAATATTAATCCTAGGGTTTTTAATCTTTTAGCTTTTCAATATTAATCCTAGGATTTATAATCCCTTGGGTTTATAAAATATATCCTAAGGTTTAATATTATTCCATTGGGTTTATTAATACCTTGGATTTATAATATCAATAGGTTGGGTTTATAATATTATTTGTTTTTGTAAGCTTGGCAGGACTACATCTTCATCATGTCCAATTTATTATGCCGATCAGGGTGGGGAATTCAACCAGTGACTTCACATCAATGAGTGCCTTAACAAAGCATGTTTGACCCCAATATAACACCCTATCAATGTCTATCCAAGATCCCGTGGACATGTTGGGTTTATAAAATTAATCCCAAGGGTTTAAAATATTAATTGTATTGGTTTTTTTATAAATAGAAGCATGTTACTCACAAAAACATTGTGAAGTAAAAGAAATGTTACACATTCTAGAGTTTCTTCTAGCACAAACAAAATCACATTGCCAAAAACAACATTGCGGGGTGGAAGATATATAACCTATGCTTCATTTACTTCTAGCACATTGCCAACAATAACATTGTAGTGAAAACGAAATCCAATGCATGATAGAATTCCTTCTAGCACAAGCATAAGTACATTTCCAATAATGTTACATTGCAAAAGAAATACAATGCAGGTAATATTTCATTCTAGCATAAATACAAGCAGGTTGCCAACAACAATATTGCATTGTGAAACAAATCTATTGCATGCTAGACTTCATTCTAGTAAAAACTAAGCACGTTTCTAACACCAATATTGCATTGCAAAAAAAATTAGGTGCATGCTAGAATTCCTCCCACCATACACAAACATATTGGCAACATCAATATTCTAGGGTAAATGAAATGTATATCATGCTAGATTTTCTTCTATCACAAACATAAGCATATTTCCAATCACAATATTGCAAAGTGAATTAGATCTAACATGCTATTTGTACTTTTATCTCAAACACAAACATGTCACCAATAACAACATTGCAAGGTGAATGAAATCTAACACATGCTATATTTCCTTCTCTCCCAAACAAAAGCACATAACAATATTGCAGGGTGAAAGAAACATACCACATATTAGATTTGCTTCTAGAACAAACAAGCATATTGTCAAAAATACCTTATGCAAGACAAAAGAAATCCAGTGTGGTAGATTTCCTTCTAGCACAAACACAAACACATAACATTTTAGAGCTTAAGAATCTAGCGCATGCCAAATTTTGTTATAGCATGAACACAAACATATTACCAACAACATTCTAGGGCAATAGAAATCTAGCACATGCTAGATTTCCTTTTAGCACAATCACAAGCACATTTCCAATAACATCATTGTGGTGAAGGAAATATGGCGCATACTAGATTTCCTTCTAGCACAAACAATTGAATTGCCAACAACAACATTGCAATGTGAAAGAAATCTAGTGCACACTAGATTTCCTTCTAACGCATATACAAACACATTGTCAATAAACTCATAGAAGGGTGACAGAAATCTAATGTATGCTAGATTTATTTCTAGCACAAACACAAACACATTACAACATTTCTAGATAAAAGAAATCTAGCACATGGTATATTTACTTCTAGCGCAAACAAAAGCATATTGTCAACAACCACATTGCAGTGAAAAAAAAATCTAGCGCATGCTAGATTTATTTCGAGCCAAAATTGAAGCATGTTGGCAATAAAAACATTGCAAGGTGAAGAAAATCTAACACGTGTTAGATTTATGCATAGCACAAACACAAGCACACAACAACATTGTAGGGTGAAAGAAATCTAGCGTGTTAGATTTGCTTCCAACATAAACAAAAGAATATTGCCAACAACAACATTGCATGGAAAAAGATATCTAGAACAAATTCTATCACAAACACAAGCACATTTCCAATAACAACATCGCAAGGTAAAAGAAATTTAATCCATGTTAGGTTTACATGTAGCACAAATACAAGCATACTAACAACAACATTTCATGCCAAAAGAAACCTAACACATGTTATATTTCCTTCTAACACAAACAAAAGCACATTGCCAAGGTGAAGGAAATCTAACACGTGCTAGATTTCCTTCTATAATAAACAATCAAATTGACAACAACATTATTGTAGAGCAAAAGAAATCTAGCACAACTTCTAGCCCCAGCACAAGCACATTTCTAATAAAATTGCCAAGGTGATGGAAATCTAACACGCGCTAGATTTCCTTCTATCATAAACAACCAAATAGACAACAAAAATATTGCAAACGAAAAGAAATCTTGTATAGTTTCTAGACCAAACACAAGCATTTTTCCAATAACAACATTGCAAGGTGAAAGAAATTTAATGAGTGTTAGCTTTACATGTAGCACAAATACAAGCATACTACCAACAACAACATTGCATGCCAAACGAAATCTAGTGCGTTCTATATTTTGTTTTAACACAAGCACAAGCACATTTCTAGTAAGAACATTCCAAGGTGAAGGAACTATAACACATGTTAGATTTCCTTCTATCATAAACAACCAAATTACGAACAATAACATTGCATTGTGAAAATTCCTTCTAACATGTCAATAAAAATATTGCAAGGTGGAAAAAATGTAAGGTGTGCTAGTGTTGGAAATATTGAGAGGGGGGTTGAATCAATATTTCTTTACAATTGTTATATTATGCCAATTAAAATCACTAATTAAACCAAAACACAAGATGTGCAACAAGAAAATAATTTTATTAATGAATTTGAGGAATCTAAAAACCAAAGCTTCAACTTGTACAACAAAGTCCTTAACTCCTTCAAGGCTTGAACCCTGAATGAGGACTCTAAAATTCAACTACAAATCCAAGCTCCAACCTTGTACGACAACTCCAATCCTCTATGGATCCAACCCTCTCAGTTTGCTTCAATCCCTTTGGGTGACTTCAATACTGCTTCAAGCCTCCATCAAAAAATTCAAATACTTCTAAAAAATGTATCCAAGATAGGTCTAGAAAGTTCTCTCAAATCTACCTCTACAAAAACTTCATGTCTGCTTTAGCAAAACTTTTATGGTTGCACCAACAAAACATTTCTTCGAGTGTTGTTCTTCAACTATGCTCTAAGTATGACTACTCCAACAAAACAAGTCTTTAAGTGGTGGTCTTCAACAATACTCCAAGGGTGATTGCTTCAAAAAAACAACTCTTCAAGTGTTGGTCTTCAACTATGCTTCAGGAGTGACTATTGTTTCAACAAAGGCGTGAAGAAAGCTCAATTAATGTCATGATCAATGCACTCTATTTTCAACTCAAAAGATGCTCAAAGTATGTTATCATTTTATCATTCAATGAAGGTGTCTCCTAGGCTCTTCATGTGTGCTTGAAAGAATGTCCTTCGAACGATAAGGATTACTTTACTATTGTTTCAAATCTGACTTGATATGTTGAACAAGCCTCTCAAGGTATAATATTCCCAATGGTAAAATTAAGAGTGATAACAAAAACATGTAATAAACCCAACAAAAATATTTTTCAGCAAACGCCCATAAAACAAAAATGCTCCAAACGCACCAAAATGGGCAAATTTTATTATAATATATTGTTGGAGTACAATATCAAAAAAAAATGCGCACCCTGGCTTTCACAAGGCAAGCTACAAGCCTGAGGTGGATGTTTTATCAATGCAAAACTATTGCTGCAATTTTCCCACTAAAAATCTGCACTGACCTTATGATTTTTACACTGCTGGTTGTATTGATATCCTGATTAGCCCCCTCCTAACTGTGAAAATTTATGAATATTACTTATGCAGAAACCCTAGTGTTAAATCACGATTTACTTCTCCTACTTATACAAGTTATTAATTTGAAATGTTCATTATTAACATTGAAGTAAACACTTTAATGGCCTACACAGATTCAGATCTAAACTAAATACATGCACATAGACAAAGTGACACACAAGATTTTCTGGACAACTGTCCTCGAAAAAAACCCAATGCAGGAAAATCGGTCTTCTAGCTACTGGAGGGTTTTTATTATTAAGTAGATTCTAAGTACAGCAAATCTGGGAACCTTATTGGTCAACCCGACAAAGAAAAAATATGTAGCAATACCTCTATTTCAGAGATGGAAAACTGGATTGATTCACACCCCCAAATAGGATTTACGGAACTCAGCCCTTTTCTGTCTTTAGAAACCCCAGCGCAGCTCTGAAGCCCTATGTGTAAGCTCTGCTAGCCTGTGTGTGCCTCTGCTCAGGAGAGGCCTACGTAACCCAAGATTGGGTTACGTTGTCCCTGCCTTGCCGTAGTTAGGCTTGCGTAAACCCTGATGGCCTCCTGCTGCCTCTACACTGCATTTTTTGGGCCTGCATAGCACCTGTGTAGCACTGAGCCGTCTGCATCGTGCAGTTGTTGCTCCCTCTGCACTGCTCTGACTGCTGCTTCTCTGCCTCTTGTTGACTCTTGGCTTGGGATCAGATCATCCCTCTCGCCAATACTACCCCCCGTTGCAGCTGAAACACTTTTGGAAATTCTTAGCAAACCACGCCCTAGAATTCCAGCTTAGTATTAGTGCTCCACCTCCGTGTGTGTTCTCCAACTGACCCCAAGTCTTTCCTTCATAATTTTCTCATTGGGAAACCAACAGCTATGATCTAATCCTGAATCGATAGCTAAGATTAAAATAAATCTTGATTCGTGTGACTTAAGTAATTTCCATCACATGTTTAAATTGATTACCTTTAATCTTTTAATTTTCCTAAGTCAAACTTAGGGTCCTTAATTAAAAAGATTAATTAATTAATTATCTCTTAAACTGGATGGAATTTCTCAAAAGCTTTTCTGGGTTTTGCAGATCTCACGTACTCTAGTTCCTCCACAAAGTTTGGGAGCTAGAGCACATCCGATGCTACCCCAACACTAAAAAATCTCAACACTAACTGCTGAGAAAATTCCGATAAATTAGACATGGAATCCTTGTCAAAAACCTAGAAAAACCCAGAAAGGGTTTGCCCTAGTTTTGATGCTGAAAAAATGGCCCCAAATTGCTTGACCCTCCTCTAAGTGCATAAAAACTAGAACTGTGACTAATGTTGGAATGAATGTCCCAAAATGGCTGGAAAAATCTTCTCAATTGCACCCCAAGCCAAGCCCAAGAAACCCATCTCTCAAAATCCCTTCACAAGCCACCCCACAATTGCGCCTACACAATGATTGCGCAGTTTCTGGGTAGGATGACATAGTTTCTCCTCCGGAAAATTAGTTTGATGTTTTGTGTTGAATTCTACCCTTGCAAATCTTCCTCCTTTTTCCTAGAATTGACCAAAAATTACTTCAACAATGCTACAACTCCCAACTCCAGCTCTTCCTCCTCAACTCTCTGTGTGGCCTCCTGAATGCATCTCAGTTGCTCAAAAACCATACTACATGCGTGGCCCTCTATCCAACTCCTAAAACTTATGAATAATCCTTCCTATGGTGGTACTCAGAGTTCGTCGAAGAAAGGTTGAGCTTCCTCCTTGAGAAAATCTTGTATTGAACAACACTATGTAACTCTGTTAAACAGCTAGAGAAACACTTCAAATGTCAAATTATCAAAAGGCCTCAAATGTTGCTTCCTCTCTCCTATTTATAATTTATGTTCATTTCCTCCATGTGGGCCCCTCACTAAGAAATTCAAACCTCTTCCCTTGGCCATACGATTTCTCTCTCCTCAAGGAGTGCATATTAGTTGGGGAGGTGGCCCCCACATTCCACCAAGGAAAACATTTCGACCCCCTTGTCCTATGTTTCCTCTCCAAAATTATCTTAGGCCCCCAAAATTAGCAAAATAGAAAATTTGTGGTACTATTGACAAAATTATTTAGGAAGGGATATTACAGTTCTCCCCTCTCAAATGTTGCTTATCCCCAAGCAACTGTAAAATTGGGTGCTGCAAACTTTGCTTGTTTTCCCACGTGGCATCATGTTAATTGCGAGTTAACATGCTGCACCTCCCATAGCTTTTGAAGGTGATTTAGAAATTAAAAAACAAAAAACAAAAACCTACTCCAAATTTGAAGGTGATTTATAAATTAAAAATAAAAATAAAAATAAAAAATAAAAAATAAAAATAAAAAGAGGAGAAGAAGAAAGAAGCCAACTTCAAATTATGTTTTTATTCTTGCGGGATGGATCTATTATTTGAATCTTAAAAGCTTTAGGAACAATTTCTTTTATTATTCTTGTGGGATGGATCTGTTAGTTGGATCTTAAAGCTTTAGGAACAATTGCTTTATCTACTAGAGTCAGAAACACATCATTGTTTCACGCGTTTGCAAAGAAAAAATTCAGTTGAAGGGTCTTCTAATTGAGCTTGGAAGAATGCAGATAGCACTATTATATTCTATGATAGTCCAAAGTGCTATTGATTTGGCGACAAATACAGCATTCATAGTAATACTAAGCATATTGATATGAAGTATCATTTTGTAAGACAAGTCAATGATGATGATGGAATATATCTTTAAAAGTCCACGCCCAAGAAAATTGTGTAGACAAAATTATGAAAGCAATGTTATTAGAGAACTGTGGTGGTTTTTGGCATCTCTTGGTTTACAAAGAGAGTGATGAATGGGCTTGAACAAGTTATCTGATAAATTTTTTTCAAAATGGAAATTGTTGGAATATGACAACAATTAATTTAAAAATAAAAAGGCAGCCCAAGAGATAGGTGGAGTGAGCTACAAACAGATATTCATAACTTCAAAATCTATCTATTTGGTACAAATTGCGAAATATAGTTTTAATCATTTTTGCCTTTGTTTTGTGTTGTTCCTAAACTAATGTTCACAGTACAAGCAACCCCATGCAATTGTTACAAACTGCTCAAAGCTATACTGGTCCTAAACTAATGTTCACAGTACAAGCAACTCCATGCAATTGTTACAAACTGCTCAAAGCTATATTCATCAAAGTTTGCACAATTTTTATCTTCAAAATTTTCCTCATTTTTATGCAGGTTTCCACTGTTTTAGTGATCTATTATAGCAGGGGTCAAATGCATTACAGCTCTTGTTGGTGCTTAAATCCATCTCAACTCAGTCACCACTCGAATATTTTAAATTTTCATGTTTTTCTTGATACTTTAAAATGGAAAAATGGATATAAACAGAAAAAATATAAGAATAACACTATAAGCATCAAAGGACGGTACTGCAGTTTGTTTCACAAATTTACAGATGCTACTAACATTCAAATAACTAAGAAGACACTACAATAAGCAGTGAGTTTATTCAAAGGAAACAAAATTAAAGTTTGGAATTTAATTTGAAACAACATGCAATATTTATTAAGATTTGCCAGCATCAATGATAAGCCTTAAAACTTATGACCTGATTAGAAAGCCCTAGTTTCCAATGCTTCTTTCCACTACTTCACCCCAATTAAGAGTGTCAATCTCTGAAAAATCTATCCACAAATCTCTTATTCAGGATATATTTCTTCAACTCTATAGAGAAAAAAAGCAGGACTATTACTCCATGTCTTGAAAAACAAATTTTCAAAATAATTTGATAATGGATATCTAAAATTCTGAGGAAAGAAACTGAGTATAAGAATGCAAAAGCTGAACTACAAGCCTCAGTCCCTTAAATTGAATCTTATCTGATACAATTTCAATAAAAAATGCAAGATCTGAACTACAAGCCCCAGTCCCTTAAAAAAATTAAAATAGAGGGTACTAGACTTTGACAATGGATACCTGAACAAGGTACCTGGAAAAGATTATCTTTTACCAAATTCTTGACCTGCACAAAAAACTTGTATATTGCACCTCATTTTGCTGAAAAAAATTGAACCACAATGCCCAGATACAGAATGGAGAAGATTTATGGAAACTGAAAATGTGAAAAAATAAATAAATAAACAAAATATGGATGGTTCCCTCCATTTCAATTGCATCTCAAGCCAGTCCAATTGATGATCAAGCTCACCACATCCATTTCCAATCCTAGTTCCATCATGGTACAAACTTCAAGAGAACAAAGACTAAGAGATACAATGGCTAAAAGATGGTTCCTAGGCTAACAAAGTATTGAGAGTGTGTGAGAGAGTGTATGATCAAACTCCATCATGGCAGATAGACTAAAAGATAGTTCCTAAGCTAAACATGTATTATCAATGATTGTTCCAACTATGAGGCTGTCTCCTTTTGCCCCAATACTAGAGTGATGAATGTAACTGGTAAGTAGGATAAAGTTCATACAGTTTTATTTCAATTCCTGCTTCAACATCTATCTAATGAGCTATGCTTTTGAAGGGTATGTCAGGACCGTCTATTGATAAGGAACAGATTTAGCAACTAAGAAGAACATCAGTTGCAAAATGGAGGTAGGTTTAGACTAAGTAAAGAATTGTATTGTATTACCCTCAACCAATCCCTTCAAATGCTGATAGCCCATAAGCCTCTTCTAGGCTTCAAAACCCACTACACAGCCTCATGATAAAGCATCCCTGACTGTGGCTTTCTTGTTGTAGGTTCTCAGCCTCCAAGAGAGGGTTCTTAAGCCCTGTGGCCTAGCTGTAGGTGACCCAAACTAGTGCATATGGCTTCAAGGAGAATGACACCTTCACAACAATCCCAAATTGTCATCAAAATCACCCTTAACAGGTGTGGTTTCTATCTACTTGAACTTAGACCTGTGATGATCATAGAATAATAGATGGAATTGATTCATCTTTTGAGTATTTATAGTTCCTGGGCTTCTATCTACATTCCAATCTTTGGTTGTGGCTATACAAGAAGTAGACAAGTGCCTGCGAGGATCTAGCAAGAGAAGAAAGGAAGCATGCAGGTGATTTTCAAATATTTGATTCAAACACCGAGTATGGAGTAGGGACAGAACATGGTCAAAAAGCATAATTTACAAAGGTTGTAGCTGATGATTTTGATGGTGCATGTGTTAAAATGGAAAAGGAAATTTTTGCAATAGAAATTATGAATTCTAAAAACATGGAAGAAATTGCACAACCACCTGCATTATTGAAAGATAATCTATCACACAAAGAAAACTGTCCAAATCAACAAATAAGAAGAGAAGGTAGCAGGCATATATCTACTTGACGGCCTTTCATCATTATCCCAACTTCATGTGGATCAAATTTTAATTCACATAGGGGTCCCAGTTACATGAAAAATGTGGAAGATTTTTTTGCAGCTTTTGAATGTTAGAAGACTGTAGAAAGAATAATGATAAAATGGAGGGGAGAAAAATCACCCGTTTGTAGCCAATCTATTAAGACACAGGTAAGGTGACAAGGGAAAAGAAGTAAAATAATGCTTAGGAAATATGACATGAAGCTTCTTGGGAACACTGGAAAATTTATGGGATTAGATGAAGAAAAACTGGTGATAGAGGAGGAGGAATGCCCAGTGTCTACTTTCACTAGTTCTGAAGGACAAGCTTGTGAATTTATAAACGAAGCTGGTGGAAATATAGAATCTCTTCTTGAGGTTCTTGAGAGTGTTGTTAATGAACTATATTCCCAAAAGGATACTCAGTTAGATAGCAACTCACAGAGAGCCATGCACACTCACGATCAACATAGTATGGCGCATTGCGCTGATGATCTCCAACTAGGATCCATTTCAGAAAAATGAATCATTTTTACATTTGAAATTGAAGAAACAGTCAAACTTCCCTCCAAAAACTTGTTGTCCTCCTTTGACAATTCCTTGGGAAGTGCTTTTCAACAAAATTTACATTTTATGGGAAGAGATGCGCTGAAAAGTTAAAACAAATGAGACAATTGTTGAGAAAGAATGCCCATCTGTCTATCAAACAACTCAGTTTGGAAAATGTTCATATATAATTGGTGATCTTCCTGCTGGAGATTACTATATTCACTTAGCAGAGATCATATTCACAAATGGCCTATCTAGGATGTGAGGTTTTAATGCCTTTATACAACAGGATAATATTCTTTCTGAGCTTGACATATATGCTCGGGTTGGTTCAAACACTCCACTTGTTTTGATGGATACCTCAGCACAAGTTATTGTTGGAGGAATTCTAACTCTTAAATCTGAAGCAGTCACTAGTAGCCCTATTGTATGTGCTAGCTACATTAGAAAGGGCGTTCTTTTCCTTGATTTTCCTCCTATACCATAACTTCAGTTGAAATGATCTGAATATTATTTCCTGCGAGATACAATGATCTAGATAAATGAACAATATGAATTTCCACTTCAACTTGACTTGGACAGGGACAACGATGAATATCTTTCTCGAGATGCAGGTGACTTGTTGAAGTTGTTGGATGTATCTTCTGATGAAAACACATTACCAAATACCTATGGTGAACTTCAGCCTCCTCTTGGAAAGCACTGTTTAAAGATAGTGGAATTCATTATAGTCCCACTAAGGATGGGCAGTGAAGTTGATCAACAAGAATTAGCCAAGTTGTGTGCTATTCAAATGATTATACATCTGCTTTTTTATTATCCTTTTAACAATTCCTTGCATCATCAAGTGGAGAGATTCATAGTGTCATGCTTAGAGAACAATAACACATCTCCTATCAAGCATCTCCTTTAGGATTGTAACATAGTTGAAAGTTTTTTGGCAACAAAAGAAATCCCACTATTCCTGTTGATCAGAATAAGCCAACAAAAATCTTACCTAGGAAAAGTTGCACCAAGAATATGGAACATTGGTCACTTTACACGAATTGAAAACAAGCTTACTCATTTTGGGATAAATAATATCTTGACACAGTCATTATTGCGGAGAAACGATGAGTGGACTAATTGGGAAACAAATGTTCCTTCAAAATGTAATGTAGTTGGGAATGTTGTCCAGTGGACATGCAGACGATCAACAGTACACAAATGGACTATAGCTGGTGATGAAGATGATTTTCGTGGCAGAGATTATGATAAGTCAACAATGGCCAATAACCTGAGTCAAGTATTCTGATATGGAATGTTTGACAGTGAAGATGGGGAAGAGGCTCATGAAGCCATTGGTAGAGACAATGAGGATGCCTTCTTTGATGATGAGTCAACAGAAGTGGTTGTCTTCTCTCTCAAAATGGGCAGAAAATAGGATGGTGTGA
Organism: Pinus albicaulis; assembly: GCA_034641835.2. Classification (NCBI taxonomy): domain Eukaryota; kingdom Viridiplantae; phylum Streptophyta; class Pinopsida; order Pinales; family Pinaceae; genus Pinus; species Pinus albicaulis. The sequence continues at coordinate 29,610 of JAXQQM020059432.1, read as the reverse complement.
GGCTGAGAGAGACGATGTTCACCAATACAAATTGGTTTTCCCTTCAAGATGACAGGCATACTAACTGGTCCGTGCCGACATATCTTGTTTCGTCATCTCCTAGAGTAGAGGATGGTCAAGCAAACAAAATAACAACATCAACTAATACTGGTGGTAATGGTAGTAGTAACGATGAAATTGTGTTAAAAGATGATGCGAAGTTGGTAGATACAAAAGGAAGACCGGTGCCAAACATGAACTTAGGACAAATGGGGTCGAAGGATATTTAGAGAGTTGGAATATATTTGAATGGTGATGAGAGATAATGTTGTTACAACATGCTAGTATCTATCTATGAATGTTGTTTCAGATTGCATAAAATTAACTAGAGGGCCCTTCCAAGGGTGCTCCACATACATATGCATGGAAAAAAAGAGGTGACCTTTATATAAACTAGGATCTACCCTACCTTTCACTTAGATGATAGCAATAAATCATCCAAATTAATAACAAGAATCAGCAAGGGAAAAGCATAGGAAACACCTCAACAGACATCCTTGTTTAGATGGCATATTTTTCCCTTTAATCAAAGCCCTTTACAGCAGAATTTAAGTGTAATTTCCAGTCAATAGAAACAAAAATATGGATTGTAGCCCCTGTTGATGTGGCATGCCTCCACATATTTTCTTCTGCCTAGGGAGATGTGAACTGTTCTCTCAAGCAAACAAAAATGCATGAAACCGTCCAGATAAAGGCTTCAAAAGGTGCCCCCAAATATGTGAAGTAGCACCTCAAAAGTGCCCCAAATATGTGAAGTAACACTTCAAAAGATGATTCATAATAAAGAAAAGGCATAAACAGCAAAAAATATGGCTATCAAGCCAACCTCCTCCATATGGAGGCTGCTTGAGTAGGTCTTCAATGTGGATCAAGGCCTGATACAACATGAGGGGTAAGAGGCTCAATCAAAAGAAAAGTAGGAAGAACCTGGCCAGTTTAGGATCTAGAAGATTACATTTATTATTGGAAAGGAAATGTGTCATGAGGTGAAGGAGATCTTGGTAGGCCTGGGCAATGATCTCTATGATTTGTATGGCTATGTCATGGATTTTCTAAGTGGATTAATTTTTTAAAGGAAATGTTATCGTAGGTTTTACTAAGCACTTTGAAATTGATACTCAATTAAGTAGACTCCTCGTTGATAAATAGGGAAGATCTAGCAGGCATCTATATTCAGTAAGCCATTGGATTAATACTTTCATATTCAACGAGAAGCATTATTTTTGGAGTTTTAATACATCATAGGAAATCTTTCAAGCATATTTACATTGAGAAATCTGCATTATAGCTGACATAATTCCATATGGCTCAATTTTTATGGAGGGCTAGACAGTGTCCAAATTTGAATGTGGATGGTGTGGTATTGCAATACTGATTTTGGGGTTTATCATCTTGGTTGGTATTGTAAGTCATAGTTGGACTCTACCATCTTGTGACAGAGTCTAGCATGATGAAATACTGGCAAAGTTGTTTTTGCCTTTCTTTTTTGGTGAAATAAGAAGACATTCGGAATCTATGGTTAGCTTGATTTCTTGATGTGGAACATTTTTCGGAAGGGGCATAGGTAGCCAATATAAAATTGATTCCTTAATTTAATGTATGGGATATCCTTAATTTAATGTATTCATTATGTGTACTCGATTCTGTTGTTTTATTTGTTTTTCAGCTCACAGTTATATTCAAGGTGTATGTTGTATTGTTTTTCATCTACTTGTAGTTACATGGAAAGCACTTAATTGCATACTAAATTCTAGTGATGTAATCATATTATTAAAACTAAGTCCCCAAGGTATGCAAATGATTTATTCTGACAATTTTCAAATTACAATTTTGAACCATGTGAGGCCTGCCAAGCTAAAATGCATGGTATTCAAATGTCTCTTAAAATTCAAAATAATAAAATCAGGGCTCTGGCTTTGATAGGATGAGTAGCTAAAACACGAATGTTAGAAAGAAAATTTTGCATAAAGATGCAGTGCCCGATGGTTGATGAATTTTCCTTTGCAATCTCGATCTCTCTTTGCGTAGCTTGTAAAAAAAATCCAAATTGAATAGTGTTGAAAGAAAAAGAACAAATCACAGCAACAAACCTCGGACAAAGAGACCCTAATTCCTCACTATTGTCTGAGAAACAATAGCAACTCTGATATTCATGAAAATATTAACTATTCAGGCACTGGCACTGGATGTCAACTCCATCTCCATCCCGATAATGATGATTGCAAACCATTCTCCTAATGCTCTGCAATACGACTGATCCTATGGATTCCCTCGCAGCCATAGAGGTTTTGGGCTTGCCCTAGGTTCCACCACCCATCCTCCTCTGTCCACTACTAATGCATTAAACTTACTACTGGCTTCGATGACGAAGAAGAAGAAAACTAAAGCAGCCAATTTTTTGAAAAATCTGGATGATATTCCAGAAATCTCTCTTCCCCCTGATGGTCTAATCCAGGTAGCTTTGTCTCTGGTGGATCACGCTCTCATGGGATAGTTCACAGGTCTCTATCCCTCCCAAAAAACCAAGGAGAACTGGGTCGTCAAGAACTAGACGTCGTTGATCAAGAACAATGTAACCTCGTATTTCTTGGGGAGAGGCTATTTTCTGTTTGAATTCATCTCAAAAGAGGATAAAGATCTGATCTTTCAGAATGGACCCTACCTCCTGGGTCCTCAAGGCTTGTATCTCAATAATCAGATGCCAGATTTCGACCTAGGAGTTGATGTTCCAACTGTTGTTCCTGTGTGGGTTAGGTTGCCGAATCTCCCAGTGCATTGCTAGAACTGGGATTCGCTGAAGCACATAGGCAATGCCCTGGATAAATTTATTGACCGAGGAAATAACAAGGACCAATACGACTGTGCCAGAATATGTGTTGAGGTAGATCTAGAGGTGGGCCTTCCAGAGGCAATAAAAATCAATGTCAACAGCTGGACCCATGTGCAAAAGCTAGATTATGAGCAGCTTCCCTTCAAGTGTCGGAAATGCCATGTCTACGGTCACTTGGTTAGGGGTTGTCCGAGTAATGGAGAGGCAGAGAAAGGGAAGGAGGAGGGTTGGAACCAGGTCAAGCAGACAAAGACCTCCGATAAATCTCACAAATCCTGCATCCCAAATGGTAAAGGACCTCAGCCAGCTTCTATTCTTCAAACCCCTCCCTCGAATGGTCAAAAAAACAAATTCGGGCCCCTAAGTTCAGCAATAGAGGACACCCAGGAGGTCGAGATGCATAAGAAAGGATCCCCAGACAAAGGGACCCATTCAGGCTCGAGGCAAGGAGAAAGTGCCGCAGATATATCTAAAGAAAAACATGGAGAAGTTGAGGAAGAACATGTATCGGAGGATTCAGAGGAGGAAGGACAAATAGGGGATTCACAAACTTCGGCTAGAAGATCCACAAGAGGCCATAAGCCCGCCCATGAAAAGAGAGAATAGGAAACCTACAAAGATAAGCTCTAGGGTAGTCAACCAACCCTCGAGAAACTCTTGGCAAAAACGCTGAAGATGAAAAGAAATCAGACTCAGGGCTCCAAGGGAGCTCATCACACCCAAAAAAGTATGTGATAAAGGTTGTCTCCTAGAATTGCAGGGGTATGGGGAGCAGGTTTAAAGAAGAAGCCATAAGAAGTCTTCTAAGGATAGAAACCCCAGACATACTTCTCATTCAGGAGACTAAGATGGAGGAAAAATACTTCCTCTAAATAAGTAAGAAATTTTGGAATAAATGTGGAGGACAAGCAATCTTTTCTCAAGGAGCCTCGGGTAGGCTGGGTACTCTCTTGAATATTAACAAATTCTCAATGGTCAAAGAGATCCTAAAAACTCACTAGTTGTTCTTGAAACTTCAACATCTTGACACAAAAGAGATCATTTGTCTCATCAATGTGTATGTCCCAGTAAATGCAGGGGACACAAAGGCTTGCTGGGACTCCATCAGAAATCTGGCAGGAATGGAGAATCTGGAAAATACCATCATTTCTGGCGACCTTAATCTCACCTTGCTTTTGTCAGAGAAGTGAGGAGGCAGCATCGTAAGGGATCCGATGAGGGAATGGGTGGAGGACCTCATGCAAGACTGGGACTTTCTCGACATCAAGCCCTCTATTGGTAAGTACACCTAGTCAAACAAAAGAGTCGGTCCGAGGCATATTGTTGCAAGGTTAAATAGATTTTTCGTTCAAAGTTCTTTTCTCCTATTAGGATTAGAGGCTAGAATGCACATTCTCGCTTGCAGTGTTTCTGATCATAAACCTATCAAACTTGAGCTGCTAGCCCATCTTGATCACAGCCCTATCCCATTCAGATGTAGTCCTTTATGGGTCAAGGAACCGGACTTCATGCATATGGTCAAGGCAAGTTGGAGGCAGCTAGTCAAGGGCTCCTCCTTCTATTTTTGGGAGGAATAGCTCAGAAGAATGAAAGTCTTTCTGAAAATTTGCGCCAAATCCATTCCCAACACTGCAACTAAAAGAATAAAAAAGTCCAAGGCAGCCTTGAGCTCCATCACTTGCAGTCGAAAAATGTAGAAATTACAAAAGAAGTTATAGACAACGAGGCAGAATTACAACAACAATTTCATAAGGCATGTCTGGTAGAGGAAGAATATTGGAGACAAAAATCTCGCAGTCTTTGGCCAAAAGCTGGAGATAGGAACTCCTTCTTCTTCCATAAGCAAGCCCAAGTGCAGAAATGCTTCAACTCCATCTCATAAATCAAGGAAGAGACCATTACTTGTAACGATATCATTAGCATTAAAAGGGTAGTCTTCTCTTATTTTAAAAATTTCTATAGTTGTAATATTCCCAATTAGAAATAGCTAATTGGAAATATTAGTTTTGATTATTTTACTTTAATAAGTTAAGTTAGAAATAAAGTGGGTGAAGGGGACACTTACTCACACTTAAGATAAAAAGTATTTCCTAAAGTCACTTGAGGAGCATGATTAATTGGCAGTGTGGGGCCTAGAGGCCAAGTGGAAGCGCAGGAGAAAGAGACAGCGTGGGCAATGTGGGACCAAGCCAGCGCAGAGAGAGAGATGGACAACACTGCTCAAATGGACAGCGCAATTGATGGTGGGGCCTAGGTGAGAGCAAGGCTCTCCAAGCATAAAAATGGAGAGGGTCTCCTCATTTCCATTCATTTTGATTATTCATATTTTTATTTATCTTCTTGACATTGAGCACGCTTGCTATTGAGCAAAGTCTGCACGTACTGTTCAATACATCGTGTGTCTCCGTGCGGAGATCCCAACCTCAGCCCCGGGGGACTTCGAGTGCCTTCTCGGGTGAGGAGTTTCATCGTTATTTTTTCTAGGAGAGTAGAAGTAACCACAGTTGGAGCATTCACTGGAAGAGACAGCGTAGTCAGTGAGAGGGAGGATGCAGTGTTGGAAGGAGGTAGTTTTGGATTGGAGGTTTATCACGAGATTCAGCCCGGGAGAGTTGGAAAGGGGTCGACCCTTCCCTATTCCACTATTTTGGTACATTCAGAGGCCATCATTCTCAGCAGATCATTTAGGGCCAGCGTACTCAGTTGGGGATAACGTAGTGCCTCAAGGGAGTCATTTCAGAGGTCAGCCATTTTCGAAAATCTCTCTGGGATTTTCTGGGTATTGTGTGGAGAGGCCATTCCCAGAGTTTCACAATTTTCTAAGGAGGGGAGCAGCCCCAAATAGTCCTTCCATTCCAACAATAGCAGCACCACCACTAGCAGCACTGGAGATTATGTAGTCTTGTGACAACAGCCATTCCGGTCATATCCTGAGAGTATTTCTACGCTTGCCTAGTGCAAGCCAAGGTGCCATCATTCTAATCACCTTTGTAGTCATTTTTATCTTTCAGTATTAATAAAATGGTTCAGCATTATCCATATTGGTTATTGTTCATGTGATATCTCTCTAGTTGTTGTTTGTCTTTGTTTATGTGCTTTATATTGCTGTCAATTTCTACTTGGAGTATTACAGTGGTATCAGAGCTCATAGACTTAGCTAAGCCTGTGGAGCATATTTCCTATGACACCAAAGGGAAGGCAATACATCATTTATAGAGGAAGGAAATATAGAGAACAAGAGCGGAGGTTAGAGATCACCTTTGGAAAGGGTCATTGCGTTCCAGTAGTGGACGCAAAAGAGGAGGAACCTATGGCGAAGGGGAAAGATGTCGGGAAGGAGTTTGCAGAACTCATCCTCAAATGAGTTCAGGATTTGTCAAAACAGATAGAGGAAATGGGGAAAAAGCTCACGGCAGACCCTAGACAGCATGAAACCCCAAAAGGTTTCTATACCGGAGAGGGATAGGGTACATCCCATCATTTGCAGGAGCACCTCACAACACAGCAGATGGCATCACATACACCCCCACGTTCCACGATGCCCACATTTCTTACAGTAGATACTGGGGCAAGAGCACAGCAGGAGCAGGAACCGCCTCACATAGGAGATTAATTTGCCGAGTATCAGTCCTACGGACAGGAGTTCAGAGATGCCCTCACGTTTCATGACTCTGTCCAGCTCAAGCGGGACAGCAGACCCCACAATCATCACAGGGGGAACAAGCATTCACATGATGGGGATATGCAGCGCACTGTAGTCAGATTCTACCTGCCGACATTTGATGGATCAGCCAAGAGTTCAGCGAAGGCTTGGGTGGAAAAGTTGGATATATATTTCCAGCTTAACTAGATGGCGGAGACAGAAACCATCGAGGTTGCAGCGCTGCACTTGGATGGGGAGGCCCATGATTGGTGGTTTAACAGGATGGATATGCTGGGACACTCAGGAGTGACAGCATATGTCGAGTTTACATGGCCGGTGATAGAGTGGTTGGATCGAAGGGATCCAGAGGAGAACTTTGTTGAGTTGACCAAGCTCAAGCAGACCAGAAGTCCAGATACTTACATTTCAGAGTTCTTGAGACTTTCCGTGATGGTGCCTGATTTATCCGCAGCCCAGATGATCTATATGTTCATCGATGGATTGGCAGAGCCTCTTCGGGGGTTATTCAGGTCGACGAGGTCAGCTACACTCCATGATGCAATTGGGAGGACTCGAGATTTGCAGGATGCATTACCCCGAACTAGAGCTCCTTTTCCCCAGAGACCGACATTTCAGCCGAAGGGGAAGGAATCTTAATTTAAATCAGAAAGATTTAAATTACTACGCAGAAACAAACAATCTTCATGCCCAGGATGAAATGCCAAGGTAGTAAGCTTGAGCCAAACACATGTGAATTATCATATGGCCTAACTAGAAGGCAAATAAAAATATGCTCAGAATTAATTATTTGAAAAATACACTGCTTTCGTTCTCTGTTGAAATTTTACCGTCTGGGTTTTCATTTCAGGGTTTTCATTCTTTCTCTTTGAACTAGCCCCTCTGATATATGCAGTTTCCAATAACTTAAAAAAGACTTTCTTAGATAGAAATCTACGTTCTGACACAGGATGAAAAAATACTACACAACCCACTATAGCAGGATTGTCAATAACAAAACCATATAAAACTTTAACTCACTTAGATTATTGAAATTCAGTTTTCCTATTGTGAACCTACTATGATCACCAATGTTCAGTTTCCCAGTTTTGAATAACTCAACCCTCCTCACTAAGTCCCTTTCTCATTAAGTTCTCAGACTAGGAATGAAAGCACTCCGTGGTATTTCAAGTTGTGATAAAACTCAATCAGCTGTAGGAATTTCACCACCGAGACTAGGAATGAAAGCACTCTGTGGTATTTCAAATTGTGATAAAACTCAATCAGTTGTAGGAATTTCACCACCCACTATAAACTTTACACTGGCATAGATTCATCTTAACATTAATATATTAAGCACTAAGAGAGATTGAAAAACACCGTACTTCTTGAAGCTTAATAGATCCAGTGTTAAGACAGATCTATGTTTTTCTTATTTCTATTATTTGGAAAACTTCCTTGAGGAAACCTTTTAGGAACCTCGTTACATTTCGTGAGTGGTACCTGGGATAAATTCTGCTAATTTATAATATGTACTCTTAACCTAGAGGAACTCTACTAGACTTGTATCCATGACCTTTCACTAATCTCCGTGTTGAAATTGGTTGGTTCAAACTGATCTAGTTAACCCACTAAAGCTAAGTTGATCTACAATTGTATATATTATATATCACCAAAACTCAACTAGTTATCATAGGGGTTCAACTCCCCTGTTTTGAATAGGTCAACCTTTTTTACTCAATCCATTAACACAACAAGATAAAGTACTCATTGTGACTTCCAATTGTGATGAAACTCCGCCACTTGTAGAAAATACACCACCCATAAAGCAAATTTTATTTCATGTTGGCCTTTGTTTAGGCATTACACACATATGAAGTAATGAAGATCTCCCCCCATTAGGGCTGTAGCTCACCTTGCTTCTCTCAGTGCAACAACCCAGTAAACTTTTCCCATTCCAAATAGTGTTCGTTAGGCAAAAAATTGGCCTAAAGCATTTTCAATCGTAAACAAAATATTAATGGCTATGCTGTGATGATAAAAAAATAAATCCTAATGGTTGTGCTGTGATGATAAAAAAATTCTGATGCTGGTAGTAGGAACAGAACTCTATGGAGAGAATGTGAGTACCTAATGAGTATAGACACTATGTATCAGCATTTGTATATATTGAGATTGAAAAATAGCTTATAAATTGAATGATAAAAATAAGTTTAACTCACCCTGTTTTTATTGTCTGGCATCAAATATTAAAGTATAGGTAGAATTAGCAATATCACTTACATTTACCACTTTAAGCTTTGCCAAGATTTGAAACCAACGCCCTTCAAAATCCTTGCTGTGTCAGTATTTCTTCCTTGCTGTGTTGGTATTGCTTGTGGTGGAAATTGACGGCGAAGAGAAAATGAAAGTCGCATAGCCCAAAAAATTAGTGGCACAGTATCACCCTCACAGAGGCTAACAGTTACCGTGAATGGAATGGATGAAGTTTCTATTGAAAAACATGGAGGATGCTCTCACACAGGCCAAACAATTAATCCATCGCATCACTCAATAGCGAGCGGGGTGTTTTGGTTGTTGTATTCTCTGCAACCCGGGCAACTCGAGCTCTCTGGATAATGTAGAGAGTGGAAGACAATTTTGGATCACCTCTTTCAAGAGCTTCTAGGTGACATTCAAATTCTTTCCCATACCCAGCGAATTGTTTCCACTGCAACGCCTGAGGCAAAGCCCGTCCTCCTCCAACCTGTCCCAAAAGAGCTCAACCTTATAATAAAAAAAAAGGGTTTTTATAAACCCCTCCCGTAGAATTAAATATGGTTAAGTGCCGCCAAAATTTAGTTGGGCAAACACTAATTTATTTTTTTTTAAATGTATTTTTGCTTTTTTGGATTTAGTGAAAAGTTGTTTGGCGGGGATTTAATTTTTATTTAGATTTTCAATAATTAATCTATATTTTTATATTTAAAAAAAAAAAAAATTCAATAATCCAATTTAATAATTGTGTATCTTTACAACATTACCATGTTTTGTGATTTTAAAACATTTTGATAATCCAAAATTAAAATGATATCTGGAACAATAAGGTTTTTTTTTCAAGGAAATGAAAAACCAACATCAATAAAAGTCACTAGAAATTTCAAAATAGACTAGATGAAACCATAGATCCATAGATTATTGGAGATTCTTTGAGGATTCTAGCAAATGAACCCAAGTAAACCAATGCATAAGATTAGTGCATTTCTACTATTCCTAGATAATTATTTTCACTTTCACCCTTGATTTCTTCTATTTTTACTGTGTTGTTATTAGTTCATTGTTTGTATTGCTCTATTTCATTTTTTCAAGTTCAATATGAATGATTTAACCTCTTTTATGGTAGCTTTCATGGAAAAACAGAGGTAAAACTCATGTGTTTAAAGTGAAATGATGTCTTGTCCTCTTCAAATTTCTCTACTCTCAATCTATTTCATTTTACATTTATTATTTATATATATTTTTAAAACTTATAAACACTACATTATTGCCAAGGGCATGGCCCTTTATTTTTTCAAAGATTAGGCCTTGTATATATGTTCTATCACCATTTACAAGTATTAAGGGATCATGGAAACTATCTGCATATTGAGTTGTGGCATTGATGGCTCCAATGCTTGCAAGCATTTTGTGGGAGCCTCCCATCATGGGGTGGGAGTGCAGTGCCCACTAGCTCCTTTTTCCTCTTCCATTTCATCCTTAGCAATGGAAAACACCTTATAAGATTGAAATCCCCTTTTTTTATTTTTCATTCCATCCTTATCAATGGAACTCACCTTATAAGATTGAATAAAGAAGATTCAAATCTTCCTATTAAGGAATCTAGAATGTTGTAGGTGCCTCCCATCATGGGGTGGGAGTGCAATGCCCACTAGCTCCTTTGTCCTCTTTCATGTCATCCTTAGCAATGGAAAACACCTTATAAGATTGAAATCCCATTTTTTCTCTTTCATTTCATCCTTATCAATGGAAACAACCTTATAAGATTGAATAAAGAAGATTGAAATCTTCATATTAAGGAATCTAGAATGCACGTAGGCAAGACTCTAAAATGAACATAAAAGTAAGATAAGATTCATGGTTCTTTCCAAGGATTGTGTGAAGCTCTTTTTAGCATCGATGCTCTTTGGGATAGTTTAATTCCCCCATAAGTGGATTCCAGCAACGACCCCTTCCCACGAGGTTTGAACATGAGACCAATTGGGGGCTAAACTCCACTCAAACCAGTTGATCTACACCTCATGGGTATGGTAAAATTTTACAAGAAAGGGTTGTCATACAACAAATTGTTGTTTGTCTTGACAACAACCTTAAAAATAAATTATTATTATTATTATTATTATTATTATTATTATTATCATAAACTTTGAAAAACAAGTTTGCAAATATTTGATCGAACTCCTAGACTTCCTTCTGGCGCAGCGTTTGATTAAGTTCTCGTAGGAGAGGATCACGTTGTGCCTTGGTCCATAGTTGCATCGATGTGTCCAATAATACTAGGGCGCCCTGAGCAATTTGGCCTATGATTACGTTCGTGGCACCTGTAACTAGAACAGCCCGTTGGGCTTTGACCTCTGGAGGTGTTTCTGGCTACAGCTTTGCCTATAATTCTGTGATTTTCTATTCCATCTGAGCTTTGACGACCTGGACCTCTGTCCTGGAGGCTCTCAAGGCTACGACCAACCCTTCGATCTTGGCCTCGGGGGTAGCTTTGGCGGGTATTTCGTCCGTAACATCGATGCAGAGTTGACCAATTAAATGCTCCAGCTACGTGTGCGCAGCCTGTACCCTGGTTACCTCAGCTATATGTTCAATAATATTTTGCTCCGCTGCGCGGAGCCGCTAGTGGGCTTGATGGTCCTTGTGGTGTATTTCTTGAAACAGTGAGCAATGTAAAGCCTGCAACGACTCATGTGGTAATCTTTCCAAATCCAGCTAGACATATGCGCAGGCCTGTACTCACGTTCCGATGTCAGGTGGACTCACTATAAGGGTTGCACCGGGCAGTGAGCAGAGGTGGCTTACTTCTGCAACAAGGGTCGTGCTGCTAGTTGTCGGGGTCGAGCAAACCGGGACCAAACTAGTGTGTAGTGTGTCTGTTTTCATTTGCAAGGCTCAGAACTCGGCCTGAAGCGAGGCAACCGCAGCTTTCTGCTGCTTTTCTAGAGTCAGCCACTTGTCCTCCATGGCCAAGGTGACCGCATTGGCGATTTGTTCCAGTCGCCTTCCGTGAGTGTAACTGTTTCATCGCATCATGTTCTTTGTGAGCATTGCTTCTTGCGTGGCCCCTTAGCAACTACATCTGTTTGTTTTGTACCTCTTGGGGAATCAGCATACCTTGACTCTGGGTCCGCTGTACTAACGGTGTGGCTGCAACCCCTTCCTCATATTCTTTCTCTCACAATATTTATATAAAAATGAATAATCATTATATAGGAAAAATATCAGTGTAATAAACAGTTGCATATAAAACATGTTCGATCCAGGGCGAGGATCAACAAAAACTGGAAAAGTATAAAAATCATGGTTGTTTACATCCTTTTAAAAAATTATAAAAGGAAAATTTCCTAAGACACTTGCCTTCATCCAAAAGAAAAACATATTTGAAACATTGTGTATCTTCGAACCTCATCCATCCTCAATAAAGAAAATAGAAACAACAGAAAATCATAAAAGCTATCAGTGAACTGACAGTGCTGCGCAATACCTGGGTAGAACAAAGCCATGATAATGCCAACATTTAAATGGTAGCTTTTCATAGTCCAATTCCTGGATGTGGGTCCAATCTACGACTATTATTTTTATGGCTTCTGGCAGCCCAACTTCCAGGTCCATCTCAACGCATATGTGAGCACAGGAGCATAACTGATCTTTTCTCACCGCTTGATCGATGTATCTTCCAAGAGTGTTGCCGATGGTTTGCAGGGATTTTTGGTTCCAGCAATGAAAAGGAAGGTGAGGAAGACGTACCCACAATGGGACAACATAAGGCACGTCTTGAGCAGGGTCGAAATCGGGCGTCCATTTATTTAGGTATAGCCCTTGAGGCCCCATGAAGTATGGCCCATTTATGAATATGAGGCTTTTGTCTTATGTGTTCTCAAAAAAAAATACGAAGAATCCTTTCCCTACGAAATGACTTTTAATACCTTCCGAAACTTGTGAATTGTTGCATAACCCCAAAAAGGAACTTGTGCCTTACACGTTGAAAGGCACTAGCCAAATCCAACTTTACAGCCATGCCTTTTTCTTTGTTTTGAATGCTGGAGTGTATTGCTTCTTGGACCAAGATGAAATTGTTCGTAATCAATTTTCCTTTGACAAATCCCCCTTGATTGACAGGGATAATTTTAGGGAGGAGACCTTTCAATCTATTAGCCATGATTTTTGTTATCAGCTTGTAGCCAATATTGCAGAGCGAGATTGGCCGAAACCAATTGAAAGAGTTGGAACCCTTCTCTTTGGGGATAAGGGCCAGAAAGGGTGAATTAGTGCTCCCACCAAGTTTATGGCAAGTTTGGCATTTCAGGACCATCTTGTGCAGATATTTCTTGATAGTATTCCAGCATGTTTTGATAAAGCAGCCAGTGATTCTGTCCGGTCCGGGTGCTTTATTTGGCTCCATGTTATCAAGGGCATGCTTGATGTCATTTATAGTTATAGGAGTATTCAACATCGAGTTCATCTCTTCATTGACCTTTTGGGGGACAAGGTTCAAAAAATCTGGGCATAGATTTTCCTACGCTTCCTTCGTATACAGCTCCTTAAAGTGTTGATGAGCAGCTGCTTTTATGCTGGAAAAGTCGTTGTGGGCTTGTCCTGTAGAATTTATTTCTTTTATGAAGTTGAAGCTCTTTCTATCCTGTGTCTGCTTGTGGAAGAAGGAAGTGTTTTTGTCTCCAGCCTAGAGCCAGAGACTGCGGTACTTGAGCCTCCAGTATTCTTCTTCCTGGATACAAGTCTTATGGAAATTTTCTTGGACTTCTTCTTCCTGGGTTAGACTGTCCCTTGATATGCCCATGTCTTCCATCTTCATTTGATGACTTTCAAGTCTGTCCTGAGCCTGCTTCCTAGCTGCAGACGGGAAATGGAGTCCCTTGACCCAATATTTGAGGGCCCTTTTCACCCTTAGTTTTTCTTCCCATACAAAAAATGGGGAACCATTGACAGGGGGCTTCCAGGCATCCTCAACTATCCCTAAGAAATCATATTGCTGGACCCAAAGGGGGCTGAAGCGGAATGGAATAGGCCCCAGATTCAGAAGCGGCTTTGTCTCAAGCCAGATGGGCTTGTTATTAGAGACCGAAGGGGGGATGATAGAAGAACTAATTTCAAGACCAAGAAGAAGGAAAGAGATTTGAATAAGAAAACGATCTAACCTTTCTACCATGTGGCCCGACCCCACTCTTCTATTTGCCCATGTATATTTGCCTTTGACAGGCTTGATGTCAAGAAGGTCCCAGTGCTGAATAAGATCTTCCACCCATTCCCTGGCAGGATCCCTTACTGCGCAGCCCCCATGCTTTTCATCTTGGCGTAGAGTGAGCTTCATGTCCCCAGCAAGAATGACATTTTCCATCGGCAGCTCAGAGGCTAAATCACGAATACGGTCCCTGCAACTTTGTTTATCTGCCAAGATGGCTGGAGCATAATTATTAACGAGATTCAGTGTGTCCTTAGTTTGCAAATGCTGAAGCTGAATTAGAATCCAATTTGTGGATTTTTTAACCAAGATTTCTTTAAAGGAGGTCATGTCCCATAAAACTCCTAGACCCCTCTGACGCTCCTATGGAGGAGACAGCTATGCTTTTGCCCTTACCCAAAAATTGTTTACTTTTTTGGAGGAAGTCTCCTTCCTCCATTTTGGTCTCCTGGATGAGAAGAATGTTAGGCTTTTCGAGTCTCCCCATCCCCCTACAGTTCCAGGAGACGATCTTCATTACTTTATTTTTTGGGCTGAAGGGGCTCCCTTAGGGCCCTAGCTTTGAATCTTGCTTGGCTTGTGGCTTTTAGCCAACATCTTTTCCCAGGTCGGGCGACTGCCTAATAGCGTTTCCCTATAGGTTTCTTTCTCCATCTTCTCTTAAATGAGGGATTTTCTCCCCCTGGTGGATCTTCTGACAGAGGACTGGGATTCCCCTATTTCTCTCTCTTCCTCTAATTCCTCTAAGTCGAGGTATTCATCCTCCGACCCTATTTCTTTTTCTTTTTGGATTTTTCTTTGCTTCTCACTAAATTTAGGGGAGCCCGAGGCTTCCTGCGAGGGAGGGCCCTTTTTTCATTCTTTGGGCCAACGTCTTGATCTTCCTCAGTTCTCGAGCTCAGAGTGGCGAAGTTGTTCTCATTATCTTTCGGGCCAGTCACGGGTATGGAGGCATTTCCCAAAGGGGAAGATCTGCCTTCCCCCCGGTCAACTCGCTACCTGTTTGGCCTTGGACTGGAGGTAGGTCTGGATTTTTTTGCTGGCTTCCATTCTTCTTCTTTCTCTTTCTCTAGGGTCGCATTCTTGGGACAGCTTTTGGCGAAATGTCCATATTCGTGGCATGTGCGACACTTGAATGATAGTTGTTCATAGTCAATCTTCTGAATGTGGGACCAATTCCCAACTGTGAGCTTGATGGCTCTAGGCAGCCCAACTTCCAGGTTGACTTCCACACATATTCTAACACAATCACATTGTTCATTCTTGCAGGATCTATCAATAAATTTCCCAATGGAATTCCCAGTTTGAATTAGGGAGTCCGAGCTCCAATAATGCACTCGAAGATTTGGGAGTTTGACCTGAACTGGGACAGCAGAGGGGACATCGATTGAAGGATCAAAATCAGAGGTCCAATGATTCAGGTACAGGCCCTGTGAACCCATGAAGTATGGTCCATTTCTAAAGATGAGTTCCTTATCCTCCATTGAATTAAACTCGAACAGGAAATAGTCGCGCCCCAGAAAGTAAGATGTGACATTGTTCTTGATGAGTGACTATCAATTTCTATTAACCCAAGCTTCCATAGTCTTTGGAGATGGCGATAAACCTGTAAACTGCCCTATCAACGCTCGTTTCGTGAGAGAGAGGGCCACCTTCATAGGTCCCTCAAGGATTTCGTCCATTTTTTTCACAAACTTGGATGCATGTTGTTTCAACTTCTTCTTCTGAGAGGCGATCAACAGGCAGAAAGCCTCCACCTCCAGAGGAGGGGGCAGAGGGGCGCCCTGAGAAGCCGCCATCAGTTGACCGAGGTGGGGCAGACACGAAAGAGCCCTAGCTAGAGTAAATGGGTGAAGACAGTAGCATCAGAAGCGAGATCGCAGCAGTGACCCAAGAAGACGATGTCTCGACAGGAATCTGTGCGATGCGTAGAGGATCCACAACAGAGCTTGAATAACTTAAATGCAACCATTAATGAAATTTTATAATTGTTATTTAATTGAATTATTTAGCATTAGAGAGTAAATGAATTATTTATAATAAAAATAAATGAATTATATTAATAAAAATTATTTATAATTATTATTTAAATGTTTTTTTCCATTAAAGTAACTAAATTATTAATAAATATTATTTTTAATTACTATTTAATTAAATTATTTCAAACAAAACTTAAATAAAACTGGCCATGTCTCATTTGATTGCTTCAATGGGGTTTCAATAGCCCCCATTTGCAGGAATGGCCGTGGGTTAGGGGCTATTTCGGGCTCATTAGTGTAAAATTCGGGGTTTTATATCTTGTATAAATCGCTGATGATGGAGTTGGATTGCAAACAAGTTCGTGAATGGATTTCAACAGATGTTGCTTCTCTGCTTACGACTTTGTGTGGTGACCGGGTGGCTGTGAAAAGGAAAATCAGCCAACAGCTGTGACCAAGCTGCTCTGAAGAGATAAATTCGAACAGGTGGCTGTGTAAAGGAAAATCAGCCAATCGCTGTAACCAGGCTGCAGTGAAGAGACACATTCGAACGCAAGTAAGTCTCTGCTCTCTGCTAACTGTATGTATTTAAAATTATTTACTTGAATGGTTTTCATTTATCTTTAGGTCTGTAAAAATGTGAAAAATCTGTTATCTAAGGTCAAAATCAAGCTGGAAAATAAGCATTCTAGTAGATTAACACTTTCCCTAAAAACTGCATGGGGCAAACTTTAGTGTCGCTAACTCCTCCTTTTCTTTTCCCTTTACTTCGCCGCCCTTGCAGACTGTAACTTTGATTCTGTGAAAATGACAAGGATGCTCTCAGTTTCGACCCATGGCGTTGGCTGGAGCCCGATGCAGTAGGTTTAAATTCAGCTGTGAATATCAACGTCCAAAGCTAAATCGATTATCTATATATATATATATATATATATATATATATATATATATAAGAAGCTGAGTGACGAAATATGGTAAAAACGTGGGTATGTCGTCGATTTCAGTAATGCAGAGTAGGCCCCTGATGCTAACTGAAATTGAAATTGAAAGATTTCTTAAGATCGTTTAAAGTGATGTCTTTGAAGCAAACGTATTGGTGTATCAGCCCAGCCCTTGAAATATCTCCAGGTGGGTCGAGATTTCTAGGCCCGATACCCACCTGTTCCTTTGCTAGCGGGTAGAGAACTGGACATCTCTCCACGCGAGTCGAGATTTCATCCTCTCCCTTAATTGAGAGCCCTAAGCTCTGTGTATGAGGAGATCATTATGATGTCTAGTATGTAAGAAACGAACCCTACAGAAGCATGAGGATGATATTGGTATGGCTTCTGTTGGGATAAAACCGGGTAATAGCTGCACTGGACATTAGGAGTCCTCTTCAATCACTGTCACTGTTTCTGTTTTGTCTTCACGATCATGAGAGGGATTGAACTATGTAATAGGGAGGGATAAATGTATTTGCATCTCTGTTTTCATGTTTCGCCGGGGACAAAAAACTTTGTTTTCAAATGTATGCACAGTTTTTTATATGGGCCTACTGAGAGTTGCTCTGTCTCCAAAAACCTCTAATATAGCATTTTGACTTTCATCCTCATCATCACTGCCATGCAACTCCTCCTTAGCTACCTTCCACTAGCACATAACAGGCCATTGTAAGAGCATTTATCTACAATTCAAGCTTTCAATAATAGTTGTGAAATAAAAGCACACTCCACGCATAAATACACACATTGTTTGGATTTCCTAAATGAAAAAAAATTAGGCAGAGAAATATTTTGAATACCTTGTCAACTAAGGAAGAAAATTTCTTGTTGGATCTCAGTGTCGATGCCGCCACAATAGACAATTTCTTACCTCACACTGCATTTAAATAGAGACCTTAGTTTGTTAATAACATGGTATAACACTGAAAAAAAATTAAATTATTGGACAATTCTAGGTTTACAAAGAGGACAAAAGTATATCAACACTAGTGCACTTGAGAACAAGATAGCTCTATGTATAGAATACTAACTTTATTGGAAATTAAAATTTGATACATTTTTGCCTCCTTCAGTTGTCACTGTCACTGTTGCTATACCTCCAGTTGAGGGATCCATAGTAGCCGAGGTTATTTGAGCTACTGATAACAAAAGTCAAAACTTGGATTGAGGCAACATCACTTGTACTCATGGGCTTGATGATGCACCAAAAACATTAATGATGCCTTCAGTACTAAGTTTATTAGTGTCTGCGTTCATTCTTGAGTTCCCAATATAAGTGATAGCACCAATATGTTCATAGCAAGTGGAATTTCCAGGGTTATTGATCCCTGCACTCTTAGGTATTGTGTTGTTACCAGACTTATAATAAATTAAACCTTACAGAGGTTTATTCAAGCCCAAAACTTCCATGTATGCACTTGTAGTATGTTCACAATAAGACAGTTGTGTTCCATTTGTAAGATCATCATGATGAGCATAATAATCAAGGTTGGCAACTTTGTTGTTTAAAGATTAGTAATAGTGATAATTCAGAATGGGAACATATGCTAACAAGGTATAAAGGTTCCTAATAGCTACCAGAGGATGATGGTGGAGCTAAGGGGGAGGGGGGTGATTCAACACAGAGTGGTGGAGGAATGACATCAACACCATTTGGAGGTGGTGGTTGAACCTGCTCTTCTGGTGGAGGTCGAGGGACTAATCCCAATGCATCACTCCAACCTGTATTGGGAATGAGGAGTCCAATGAAAAGAAGAAGAAGAAATAAATATAAATATTGAAAAAATCATGATAAGGGATCCATAAAACGTTAATCCTCCCTCTCCTCTATGGAGAAGGGATAGAGTGTATGGTATAAGATGACACACAACTCCATGAGACCTAGTAGAAATAACCAGTCTCAAACAGAGGATGACAAGCACACAATGAAATAAATATAAAGCTTTAGAACATCATTAGAATGGACTCAACAAAGCCTAAAGTTAAGCCTCTCCATCCTCTAGGCATATGGGGTGCTTTGGGTTGCTTCAAGATTGGAGTTTAGAGTCCTCCTTTGCTGCATAACCTCCTTCTGTACCCCCGTGACCCATAGTTGACCCCTGATTGCATCAAGGAGTCATATTTGTAATCTAGCAATTGCAGAGTGTCTAATATGGTATTCAAGATACGGTTATTTTATTTTGGTTGTCTGTCCATGTTGTTGGCTATCATATTCTTGATTTTCCATCACAGGTCCATTGTGAGAGAATATTAGGGTATCTTGCTTCATGAGACACCAGTATATGGCACAATTTTCTCTAGTTCTATCTCAATCATATGGTTCTGGGTTGCCCTTCTCAGTTAGCACATCCTGTCTTCCAACTTGGGCATTTCTGCATGGACGCTTTTTACCACACAATCGATCTCTCTGTACTTCTAGAGCTTCAGACTTTTCCTTCAAGTGAAAGGCTAGGAAGTGGCCTTTTCCTTTCAACCTTGAGGCTTTGCTGATCTTTCCTCCTACTGTTATATAGTTTATGTAGAAAAGATGGAGGTTTCATGGGAATATTGAGGGCTGATTTGTTTTCAAGGTAGGAGAGTCCTTGAGAAATGAACCTTGAGGGTTGCTCTGTCTCCAAAAACCTCTAATATAGCATTTTGACTTTCATCCTCATCATCACTGCCATGCAACTCCTCCTTAGCTACCTTCCACTAGCACATAACAGGCCATTGTAAGAGCATTTATCTACAATTCAAGCTTTCAATAATAGTTGTGAAATAAAAGCACACTCCACGCATAAATACACACATTGTTTGGTTTCCTGAATGAAAAAAAATTAGGCAGAGAAATATTTTGAATACCTTGTCAACTAAGGAAGAAAATTTCTTGTTGGATCTCAGTGTCGATGCCATCACAATAGATAATTTCTTACCTCACACTGCATTAAATAGAAACCTTAGTTTTTTAATAACATGGTATAACACTGAAAAAAAATTAAATTATTGGACAATTATAGGTTTACAAAGAGGACAAAAGTAGATCAACATTAGTACACTTGAGAACAAGATAGCTCTCTGTATAGAATTCTAATTTTATTGGAAATTAAGCTTTGATACATTTTTGCCTCCTTCATTTGTCGTTGTCACTGTTTCTATACCTCCAGTTGAGGGATCCATAGTAGCTGAGGTTATTTGAGCTACTGATAACAAAAGTCAAAACTTGGATTGAGGCAACATCACTTGTACTCATGGGCCCGATGATGCACCAAAAAAATTAATGATGCCTTCAGTACTGAGTTGATTAGTGTCTGCGTTGATTCTTGAGTTCTCAATATAAGTGATAGCACCAATATGTTCATAGAAAGTGGAATTTCCAGGGTTATTGATCCCTGCACTCTCAGGTATTGTGTTGTTACCAGACTTATAATAAATTAAACCTTACAGAGGTTTATTCAAGCCCAAACCTTCCATGTATGCACTTGTAGTATGTTCACAATAAGACAGCTGTGTTCCATTTGTAATACCATCAAGATGAGCATAATAATCAGGGTTGGCAACTTTGTTGTTTGAAGATTAGTAATAGTGATAATTTAGAATGGGAACATATGCTAACATATATTGTTTTGTGTATGGAAGAACAAGGTATAAAGGTTCCTCATAGCTACCAGAGGATGATGGTGGAGCTAAGGGGGAGGGGGGTGATTCAACACGGAGTGGTGGAGGAATGACATCAACACCATTTGGAGGTGGTGGTTGAACCCTCTCTTCTGGTGGAGGTCGAGGGACTAATCCCAATGCATCACTCCAACCTGTATTGGGAATGAGGAGTCCGATGACAAGAAGAAGAAGAAATAAATATAAATATTGAAAAAATCATGTTAAGGGATCCATAAAAGGTTAATCCTCCCCCTCCTCTAGGGAGAAGGGATAGAGTGTATGGTATAAGATGACACACAACTCCATGATACCTAGTAGAAATAACCAGTTCTAAACAGAGGATGACAACTACAAGATGAAATAAATATAAAGCTTCAAAACATCATTAGAATGGACTCAACAAAGCCTAAAGTTAAGCCTCTCCATCCTCTAGGCATATGGGGTGCTTTGGGTTGCTTCAATCTTGGAGCTTAGAGTCCTCCTTTACTGCATAACCTCCTTCTGTACCCCCGTGACCCATAGTTGACCCCTGATTCCATCAAGGAGTCATATTTGTAATCTAGAAATTGCAGAGTGTCTAAGATGGTATTCAAGATAAGGTTATTTTATTTTGGTTGTCTGTCCATGTTGTTGGCTATCATATTCTTGATTTTCCATCAGAGGTCCAGTGCGAGAAAATATTAGGGTATCCTGCTTCATGAGACACCACTATATGGCACAATTTTCTCTAGTTCTATCTCAATCATATGGTTCTGGGTTGCCCTTCTCTGTTATCACACCCTGTATTCCAGCTTGGCCATTTCTACATGGTGGATACTTTTTACCACACAATGGATCTCTCTTTACTTCTAGAGCTTCAGAAATTTCCTTCAAGTGCAAGACTAGGAAGTGGCCTTTTCCTTTCAGCCTTGAGGCTTTGTTGATCTTTCTATGCCTTAGTATTTTGAGGGGATTTCATGTGTCCATGCTATCCTTCTTGAGGCCTTATGCTCCAAATAATGAGCATTGGGGCAGCATAATATATGCAAGTAGATTATGAACCAGTAATCTGTGGGGCTCTTATGATAGATCCTTGATACTTGGCTCTCTTATTCACCAAATGCTGATTTTGGTTGTTGCAGTGATGAAGGTGAAGAGATAAAGAGTCATTATGGCTCTAAGTAAATCCAAGAACCATTGAACATGGTTATAATCCGTTCACTTCCATGATAATTCATGGGCCCTCTTAAATACCAGTTGCATGATGGTATTGGCTTCCTCTTGAAATGGCTCTATGGGAATGAACATGACATCCAACTGTCTATCACACTTACATGATGGCTACCTATCCTATCTTCACTTGCAATTATAATAGCACCAGTGATATGCCTCCCTATCACCCAATCCCAGGGAATATGGAAATCATGTTATTCATAAGACTCTGTTGGAAATTTTCGTTAATTTGGTGCTATTCTTACATATCTTGAGCTAGTTGGTCATTATGCTGATGTGCCTAGATTTTTTGTCATTGGTATTCCTTGGTATATTTACTAGAGTCCAGGGTAATAGCCTTGAGCAATTAAGACTAATTGACAGTGACTTAGTTTCCTAATGAAGAATCATTTTTTCATAGTAATTGTGCCCTAGGTTATGTATGAAGATAATGTGTGGTATTTGTACTCTTACCACTCTTAAAATTGTTCATACTCGTAAGACACCTCAGAGGCATTGTATTGATATATATGCCACAATGGGGATTATAAATTCACATTCTCTTCACAATATTTCTATAGAAATACCATAAAAAATATTTCCATGCCTTTTATTAATTTACAAACCTTTACAATATTCTGTAGAAATCCCATGAAAAGACTTTGCACCCCTTTTAAGAATTTACAAGTTTCAATAATATATCTCGATCAAGTTTCAATGAAAATGGAGTTGCCTCACAAGTTGCTGCATGCTATTCAACGATGTGCATCCTTTAGAAGAACTGCAAACTAAAAATGTTGTCCAGGTGTTGAGTAATGATGGACAAGTTTCCTATCACACATCATCCCGGATTTCCATTGTTTGATAAGGTGCATAAATATGGATATTGCTGTGAGTATGCTAAGGAAGATAGGAAAGAACTATAGAACTATTATGCATGGCCACAAGCATTTGGTCTCGTCCTGCAAACTGCTAGTAGAAAGAGTTTGGAATGTGAGTTTGTAAAAAGGCTAAAGTCATAGGTATATAGCATGGTGAATAAGGTATGAAATCAATTCTTCCAACAACAACATTGGATGTATATCAGCACATACAGGCTTTAAAGATTCATTTTTATAAATCATTTTGTCCCCAGCAATTAAAGCACTACCATCTAAGGCAATACAACACCATTTTGCAAGAAGAATGAGGATAGTCCTTGTAGGATTTGAGGATGAATACATGCAATTTATTGAACCTATGGATTAAGCATCGCTTGCCTCCCATACCACAAAAAAATCCAGATAGTTTTCAAAAATGTAATTGCAATAGCATTTGAAACAATATTGTGTCCTCTAAGTGAGAGGAGAATTTCTAGAGCTGGTTGGAGAAGACATTTATGGTGTCACGGAGTTTACAAAATTTCTTTTGGGGATGGATAAACATATCACGTTGTAAAGTACGTCCATGGTTGTAACCTCTTGCTGAGATATTTCAATTGGAATGGATTAAAACCTGTGGATTTGAATTTTATAGATGGATGCATAGTAGAGTTATTTTCTGGAAGAGGGGCTGCTTATAATGGATTTATGTAAGAGTGGATTAAAATTTTCATGGTTATTTATGTGTTCAGAAGATAAAGGGTTTTGGAAAATTTTATTGGATTAATTGGTGATTTGAAGCATGTAATTTATTATTATTATTATTATCCAATTTTAAGGTCATGACTAAACCAGACACCAAATTGGTGTATGAGACTTCCTTGTTTGTGGGACAAGGGACCCACCTCTGCCATAATAAAACAAACAGACAAGCTGGCATTGACCCACACTCTAGTTTCCTCCATTCTCAAGCACTGAGGAATCAAATTTATTGTATAATTTCACCAAATTGGCACTTGTACAAAGTCTCCCAAATCTCATCATCCGAGCAGTCTTCCTAAGGATCCAAATTATTTCTTATATTGCCCCAAACATTGTTGGTTCTTGGGGAATAATGCTTAATTTTCGATCTTAGCTGATGGAGGTCTATTGTTGAGATGTTGACTCCATCAATCCCTTTGTTGGTTCCACAATGCCAAAAATGGATTGAATGAGAGTAGATTTGCCACTTTTTGTCTGCCCCACAACTGCCTCCTTTGTACCTCCAGGGAAAGTGCATGTAAGGCCTTTCAAGAGAAATAGAAGATGTGGCCCATAATGCACCTGCAAGTCAGATAGATCTATTGTTCCTATAGATCGACAGTTGGATTTGGTCTACAATTCTCCATGATCACTGGTGGCTCAGTGGGAATATGTGAATATTGCATTATTCTCTCCATTCAGATAATCTTGGTCTCCACAAAACAAAGACATCACGTTACCCAGGTTTGTATCATGTTCATATTTAGACCATATGTTATTGTCAACCTTGCAATGCTTAGTCTAATTACATCTCCAGGCAAGCGAATGAGGAACACCAAAGAGAATGTAATATCACCAATTTTGGTTTTTCATTTAACAGGATTAGTGAAGTTTACTAGGGGAGTGCCAAGCATAGCACAATTTTGTAATCTGGACATTTGAGACATTTATGGTACATGGGACTTAGTAGAAATAGAAAATATCAACCTTTGTGGAATGCTGGGGCCACCCCTCAAGGAATAATTGATTTTGTGGAAAGGAGATCAAAATATTTTGATGAGGGACCCCCAAGGAAAGGCGAAGCAACAATTATAAATAGAGGGTTGAAGGCAACATTGAGTACCTTTTGATAATTTGTCATTTTACACATTTTTGCTCAAGCTGTTCAACTGAGTCATAGGTGTTGTTTAGCACCAGAGGTTTCCAAATGGAAATATCACCATCTTCTTCGGTGAAACACAAGTGCCACTCTAGGGAGGCAAGTTCTACTAATCTTTGGTAGTTGGGAGGATACCGCACATTTCAGGTATAGCTGGGATGCGGGAAAGGACCCACACAGTTCTTGTTGGAGAGTGGTGTCGCAGATAGGGGCTACACTATCATTGAAGCATTCCTTAACCAAATTCCAAGAAAAAAGAGAAGGATTTACAAGAGCAGGAGTTACTTCCACGACAGTACGAATTTTTGGAGCAGGGACTGCATCATCTTGCCCAAGAACTACGCAGCCTTTTCTGTGGGCCAAGTCACCCTCTTCTTCGGTGGACCACGAGTGCCACCCCAGGGAGGAAAGTTATACTCATCTTTGGTAGCTAGGAGGATAACACACATTTATGGTTCAACTGGGATGCAGGAAAGGAAATTGTGCGGGATTTTCTACCATTTTGGTGCCAACTCAACCAGGAGCTGGAGGAGCTAGGGGGAAATTGGGCCAAAATGTCTAAGGTCAACATTTGGGCAATTCCTTCGTGGGCTTTTGTGGGTTATTGGAGCAGAACCTGAGGTTAATTTCCCAAAATTTTTGGGGCACCGAATGAGTCCCTAACAACCATTGTTCACAGTCAGCAGTGCAGTTTTTCACTTGGTCAACGTAGAGATTGTTGGGGACAACCACATTGCATGTTAGAGTAGCCAATTTCATCACATGGGCATTGTTAGGTTTCCTTGTGCAAGACCAAGTGCATGCTTTCTGATCTTACCTTTGTACCCAACATTTATATTAATAAAATGGCTCAGCTCAGCATAGTTAATGGATATTTCTTGGTGTTTAATGTGTTGTAAATTATGCGTGCTTGTTTTTTTTACTATGCTTGGTTGGCTTATCATTGCAAATTTCCATTAGGAATATTACAATTGTATCAAAGCATAATCTTGGCCAGCTGTGGGGAAGCTAGCAAGATCATGAAGGTGTTAGACTCGCATGCATAGTGATTGGTGAGCTTATAGACACTCCAATGATGCAAAAAGGGGAAATTTTAGAACGGCTCTTGGAGGAGTTGATGAGGCAAAGCCAACAATTGGCTTGTGAAATGGATTGAGGAGTTGGGGTTGTTTGGAATTAGATTGGGGGAAATCGTGGGTGATTTTCTATCATTTTGCTAGAGGAGCAAGCCCAACATTTGCTACAGGTTACAGTTTCTACTTGTGGAGGAGGGCTAAACATTTTGAGGTCAATTTTGGAGCGGCGAAACTAGAGCAAACCCTTTCTGGGTTTTTTCTAGGTTTTTGACAAGGATCTCAGAAATAATTTGGCATAATTTTTTGGGTAGATTCGCGGGGTCAAACAGGGGCCCCAACTCAGCCAACAACTGGAGGAGCTAGGGGGAAATTGGGCCGAAACTTTGAGGCAAAGCCAATAATTGGCTTGTGAAAGGGATTGAAGAGCTGGGGTTGTTTGAAATTAGATTGGCGGAAATGAGGGGTGATTTTCCAGCATTTAGATTTATTATACTCTACAATGTTGTTGTTGGAAGCTTGTTTGTATTTGTGGTAGACATAAGTCTAGCACTTGCTAAATTTCATTCACTCTACAATGTTGCTATGTGTTTGCGCTAAAAGAACATCTATTGTTCCTCTAGATCGATAGTTGGATTTGGTCTACAATTCTCCATGGTCACTGGTGGCTCAGTGGGAATACGTGAATATTGCATTATTCTCTCCATTGAGATAATCTTGGTCTCCACAAAACAAAGACATCATGCTACCCAGGTTTGTATCATGCTCAGATTTAGACCATATGTTATTGTCAACCTTGCAATGCTTGGTCTAATTACATCTCCAGGCAAGTGAATGAGGGACACCAAAGAGAATTTAATATCACCAATTTTGATTTTTCATTTAACAGGATTAATGAAGTTTACTAGGGGAGTGCCAAGCATAGAAAAATTTTGTAATCTGGGCATTTGAGACATTTTTGGTACATGGGACTTAGTAGAAATAGAAAATATCAACCTTTGTGGAATGCTGGTGCCACCCCTCAAGGAATAATTGATTTTGTGGAAAGGAGATCAAAATATTTTGATGAGGGACCCCCAAGGAAAGGCGAAGCAACAATTATAAATAGAGGGTTGAAGGCAACATTGAGTACCTTTTGATAATTTGTAATTTTACACATTGTTTCTCAAGCTGTTCAATTGAGTCACATGTGCTGTTTAGCACCAAAGGTTTCCAAATGGAAATCTCACCACCTTCTTTGGCGAACCACAAGTTCCACTCTAGGGAGGCAAGTTCTATTAATCTTTGGTAGTTGGGAGGATACCACACATTTCAGGTTTAGCTGGGATGCGTGAAAGGACCCACACAGTTCTTGTTGGAGAGTGGTGTCGGAGATAGGGGCTACACTATCATTGAAGCATTCCGTGACCAAATTCCAAGAAAAAAGAGAAGGATTTACAAGAGAAGGAGGTATTTCCACGACAGTATGAATTTTTGGAGTAGGGGCCTGCATCATCTTGCCTAGGAACTATGCAGTCGTTTTTGGGGGCCAAGTCACCCTCTTCTTCGGTGGACCACGAGTGCCACCCCAGGGGGGAAAGCTATACTCATATTTGGTAGCTGGGAGGATACCACACATTTATGGTTCAATTGGGACGTAGGAAAGGAAATTGTGTGGGATTTTCTACCATTTTGGTGCCAACTCAGCTAGGAGCTGGAGGAGCTAGGGGGAAATTGGGCCAAAATTTCTGAGGTCAACATTTGGCCAATTCCTTCATGGGTTATTGGAGCAGAACCTGAGGTTAATTTCCCGAAATTTTCTGGGCACCGAATGAGGCCCTAACAGCCATTGTTCACAGTCAGCAGTGCATTTTTTCACTGGGTCAACGTAGAGATTGTTGGGGACAACCACATTGCATGTTAGAGTAGCCAATTTAATCACATGGGCATTGTTAGGTTTCCTTGTGCAAGACCAAGTGCATGATTTCTGATCTTACCTTTGTACCCAACATCTATATTAATAAAATTTCTCATCTCAACACAATTAATGTATATTTCTTGGTTTTTAATGTGTTGTAAATTATGCATGTTTGTTTTTTTTACTATGCTTGGTTTGCTTATCATTGCAAATTTCCATTAGGAATATTACAATGGTATCAAACCATAATCTTGGCCAGCTGTGGGGAAGCTAGCAAGATCATGAAGGTGTTAGAATTGCATGCACAGTGATTGGTGAGCTTATAGACACTCCAATGATGCAAAAAGGGGAAATTTCAGAAGGGCTCTTGGAGGAGTTGATGAGGCAAACCCAACAATTGGCTTGTGAAAGGGATTGAGGAGCTGGGGTTGTTCAGAATTAGATTGGGGAAATCATGGGTGATTTTCTAGCATTTTTCTAGAGGAGCAAGCCCAACATCTGCTACAGGTTGCAGTTTCTACTTGTGGAGGAGGGCTAAGCATTTTGAGGTCAATTTTGGAGAGGCAAAACTAGAGAAAACCCTTTTTGGGTTTTTCTGGGTTTTTGACAAGGATCTCAGAAATAATTTGGCATAATTTTTTGGGTAGATTCGCGGGATCAAACAGGGGTCCCAACTCAGCCAACAACTGGAGGAGCTAGGGGGAAATTGGGCAGAAATTCCGAGGCAAAGCCAATAATTGGCTTGGGAAAGGGATTGAAGAGCTGGGGTTGTTTGAAATTATATTGACAGAAATCATGGGTGATTTTCCAGCATTTTGGTGGAGGAGCAAGCTGAGCATCTGGTTGTGGAGGAGGGCCACGCATTTTGAGGTCAATTTTGGAGCGTCAAAACTAGAGTAAGCCCCTTCTGGTTTTTTTTCTGGGTTTTTGACAAGGAGCTCATAAATAATTTGGTTGATTTTTTTCGGGTAGATTCACTTGGTCAAATAGGGGTCCCAACTTAGCCAACAACTAGAGGAGCTAGGGCGAAATTGGGTTGAAATTCTGAGGTCAACATTTGGCCGATTCCTTCGTGGGTTTTTGTGGGTTATTGGAGGAGAGCCTGAGGTTAATTTCCCGAAATTTTCTGAGCACTAGAGGAGAACTTAACAACCATTTTCTGTAGCGAACAATGCAATTTTTCACTCGGTTAGTAGAGAGATTGTGGGGGACAACCACATTGCATTTTAGAGTAGTCGATTTCATCACCTGCGCATTGTTAGATTGCCTTGGGCAAGCCTAGGTGCATGTTTTTTCATCTTACCTTTGTACCCAACATTTATATTAATAGAATGGCTCAACTAACATAGTTTATGGAGATTTTTGGGTGTTTAATGTGTTGTAAATTTTTTGTGTTTGTTTTTTTTACTATGCATGCTTTGCTTATCATTGTAAATTTCCATTAGGAATATTACAGAGAATGCAAACATAAGATTTGATAGTAATTCCATCAGAATACAAATCCAAGCATTGGCCCCAACATTGTGGAGACTAGGTCTAGTATACATATCAATCAACTAGAGATTTCTCTCCATGAACCAAGACTCCTGGTCAAAACTTCTAATGGTGGCTGCTCCAGAGATTGATTCTCCAAAATTTTGTACGATTGAAGCTCTAGAAACTAATGACAACCAAGCCACTTCCCTAGTTGATGATATGTAATATTAATGATACCATATACAAGTTGAACCCATTGGTATAAACACAATGAATACCTGCCAAGAAATCTGAGACAGGACTACAATGATCCCCCAAAGTTGTATAAATGCAACAACCAAAGCTCGTAGTTGTGTAGGAATCAATGTGTCCATTGCATTCTGATTAGTTGATGCCTGATTCAGTATTCACCCAAATGGAGTTGCATCAATTGTGTAGATTGCTGAAAAGTTGATTGCCAATTGTGTTCAAGTCCAACCAGTGAAAGAAGCACAAAGCTCACAAGAACACATGAAGAGCTGCTTAATTTCAAAGCAACATAAACGAGAATGAGAAGGGAGTTTCTAAAAGGGGAACTCTCATTTTCTTTTGTAGGGGTTGCCCATGCCACCCAATAGTTACTAATTATTTGAAGTAGCTGAAATATT
>JAXQQM020079591.1:0-158500 GCA_034641835.2 Pinus albicaulis | reverse complement strand
CGAACTATTGCCGAAAAAAGTTTTCGGCCCCCGATTCTCACAAAAGTGTAACTCAGCTTCACGTTTCCGCCGCGCTGCATTAAATCTAATTAATTTAAATCTCTACACATTATTTTCACCCATCTTATTTTATTGTTTCTCATCAACACGAAAAAGAAATAAAACTTAACAAAAAAAACTAATATACTTTTTAAATTTAAAATCTAATATTGATTTTAAAATACTATATTTATTTATTTAATTAAACTTAACTTAGTAATTTGTTATGCTGATAGGCATTTTATTATGAGATTGTTGTTTGTTACACTCTTGAGATTCATCGTCTGGGATAGCTGGGGCGAATCTCAAATAGTGTCACCTCGATTGTACTTCACAAAAAGTCATCATACTCGATCCTTCTAAATTTTTTTCGGTCTACCTCTATCGTCGACGTGAAGGAGCGCCTCATGTGTATATTGGTTATTGGTTATTATTTTTTTCATGTCAAGCATGCAAAGCTTGTATTTACAAAGAATTCTGAATACATTAAATCTCCAAGCTCAATATCCCATGACATTGAAAATATCGGTTTCTACCGCAAGAAATTGTTAATAAAGAAGAATAATTATTGATGGGAAACTTATTGTTTGGCATTAAATACTGACAAAAATGAGAACGGGGTGAGGTCGATTTTTGGCCATGAATTTTTTGTCCTAGAACAACGATAGCTCTTCCTTTAGTTACTCTGACAATTCAACCTTCAACAGCAAGTTCATGAGCCCAAACACTCCTAGTAATGGAGATAATGGAAATAATAACAACCATGTCAAATGAAATGGATTTCAGACTTCTAAGGCTCTGGTTGAAGATAATATCAAACACACTTGCCAATAGCTTACCATGAAATTGATCGAAATAAAAATGGCTTCAAGAAGAGTTATAGAAGCAGGTACCTCGAATTTTAGGTACCTTGAATTTTTTTAAGTCTTTTCGCTTTGTAGAGTTATTATTTATTTTTAAAAGGAATGGTTGTCCATAATGGTGATATAGTTTATTTGTTTGCTATGAATGAATGTAGGATGGAAATTATTTTCTGATAATCTCCTCTTCTTTTATTTTTATCATTTTATCATTGTAACACCTCTATTCTTACCTTTCTGCCAGTAACTGTTGTCGTGTTTCCTTGATCTAGCTACATGAAGGAATGATGTAGCGTCTTTTTTCAATGACATGTTCACCACAGTAAATCTCCCAGATGAGCCTTCCAAAGAGGATTTGAGAGCATGCTTAAGTAATGGGGGCATTCTTTGCCAGGTTATGAATAAACTTCTTCCAATATCATTTGAGATTATCTGTTTTGAGTAAAATAGGCAAAAATCTCATTAGGTGACAAAAATTAGGAATTAGTTCCTAGATTAGCTCCAGTTTGTTGGGAGGGAGTTAATGCATCCTAAATTTGAGTTGAGAGGATTTATGAGGTTGTTAGATTCTCCTGCTATATAACAGGTATCCATACGTTTGTTTTGGAGAGTGTGTGTGGGTGTGTGAATTATGTAATCTCCTGTTTGAATTAATAAGATTGCCAATGCCCTGTTGTGTGGACGTAGCCCAGGAGGTTTGGGTGAACCACGGTAAAAACACTGTGTCTTTATGTGCTTGATTAAATCTGCTGTGTGTTAATTGTTTAATGAATTCCGCTGTGATTATTCCAACAATTGGTATCGGAGCTTGTATCAGAGCTTGCTGCGCTCCAACAATGACAGCCGAATGAAGTTTTGCGTGCTGAGGTCGTGAACCGTCGCTGCACGTGGCTGTGTTAGCAGAACAGAGCAGTAAGTCTGCTGCGTACAGAAGCCGTAGAGGCCGATTCTGCTCTGGAAGCCGTGAGCTATGCGCTGTTGTTGATCTGCGTGCTGCGTGGCTGTGCTGGAGGTAGCCGTGGACTGGTGTGCGGTGTTGTCCAAACTGCGTGGAGGTAAAACAGTCATCGCAGTTCTGGTGCTGCGTGGGACAGTCAACGGGCAGGTCTGAATGTGTTGACAATTGAACGGGCCATGAACGCTGAAATGTTATGATAAGTTGAAACGTTTTTTTTTATGCCATCGTTTTTTGAAGTTTCAGAATGTGCTATCGTTTTTGAAATTTATATGGCATCCATTCGTTTTTTTATTATATGCGCTCCAACAATGCTATGCCTCATAAAATCGAATGGTAATTATGTTACATATGTTGAGTGCATATGTTACATATGTGAAATCGTTATTTTTTTAAAAAAAAGGCTTATGGAAAATCGATGGTATAATATATCGATTTAAGTGGTGGACTTTTTTAAAATCGATTTTATTTTAAAAGGGGTGGAGTTTATAAGGTGCATTTTTTGTGTAAAAGTGTTTTTTAAATCGATTTGAATTACCATTGCATATGGTATGAAAGGAAAGTGTTTTTTAAGGTAAAGTTTTTTTTTTTTTTTTTTTTTTAAAACATCGATTTATATAAATCGATTTGAGGGCTTTGTATGAAGTGAAAGGCATTTTTTAAAGGCAAAGGTCAAGGATAAATTTTTTTTTTTAAAGGCAGTGAGAGGCACTTAAAGGAAGGCAAGGGCAATTTTTTTTTAAAAGGCATTTTTTAGTTAAAAGGGCATTCTTTATTTGAAAATTGGTTCTGGAGATTACTGTGTTTTTTTGCTGAAACAAGATGGCGAAAACTCAAAATGCCCGGTTTGAAATTGAGAAGTTCAATGGCAAAAACAACTTCGAGATCTGGAAGGTAAAGGATGCATGATCTCTTGGTACAACAAGGCGTGGCGAAAGCGCTGTTGGGGAGGAGCAAAAGGCCTTCTTCCATGACGGAGGATGAATGGGTTGAGTTGGATGACAGAGCTCTGAGCGCAATTCGGTTATGCCTGGAAGATGACGTTCTGTTCAACATTGTGTCAGAGAAGACCGCCGCAGGCTTGTGGATAAAGCTCGAGAAGCTCTACATGACAAAGTCCTTGACAAATCGGATTCTCCTGAAGCGGCAGCTATACAGTTTGCGGATGAAGGAAGGTACCTCGGTTACTGACCATCTGAATGTTTTCAATACTCTATTGGTACAATTACAAAGTCTAGATGTAAAATTTGATTCAGAGGATAAGGCAATAACTCTATTGTGTACATTGCCTAGATCGTGGGATCACTTTGTTACTTCCATAAGCTTCAGTAATGCAGCTGTCCTTGAGTTTGATGATGTGGTTGGAGCCATGTTGTCTGAGGAGACGAGGAAGAAGTCGAATGCTGACACCTCTACATCAGAGGCAATGATGGCTAGAGGTCGTTCAAGAGAAAGACGCTCTGGTAAGCACAGCGATTCGCGTTCAAAGTTGAAAGGGAAGAAGAGCAAAGTGAAGTGCTGGTTTTGTGGCAAATCGGGGCACTTGAAGAAAGACTGCTGGAAGAGACAGCAAACAGAGAAGAAAGGAGACTCTTCGACAGAGAAGAAGGAGGCAAATGCGACAGATACAGGTTCGGCATCTGGTTCAGGTATGAGCGACGAAGTGTTGTCTATTAATATGTCAAATCATGATCAACATTGGTTGTTAGATTCCGGTGCATCAAACCACATGTGTATTCATAGAGAATGGTTTAAGACGTATAGATCAGTTAATGATGGAGTCGTGTACATGGATAATGATGTCACATCTAATATTGTTGGGATAGGAAGTATACAACTGCAAATGTTTGATGGCACAACTAAATTGTTAACAGATGTGAGACATGTTCCAGACTTAAGGAAAAATATAATTTCTTTAGGAGCATTGGATACGAATGGATATAAAACTGTAATTCAAGGTGGAGTTATGAAAATCTATAAAGGTATTTTACTAGTAATGAAAGCTAAGAAAGTAGGAAATCTGTTTCAGTTAGAAGGAAGAACGGGGTCAGTTCATGTGTCTACTGTGTCTGAACATGACAGTAGTTCCATTCACTTATGGCATCAAAGATTAGGGCATATGAGTGAAAGAGGGTTGAAAATTTTGGCTGATCGCAAGTTACTTCCTAATCTAAGGTCTAGAAAGTTAGATTTCTGTAAGCATTGCTTGTTTGGAAAACAAAGTAAACAAAAATTTAAAACAGGCAAACATACTAGTAAAGGCATACTTGATTATATTCATTCAGATGTTTGGGGTCCAGCTCCTACAGCGTCATATGGTGGTTCGTCGTATTTTGTATCATTTATTGATGACTTTTCTAGGAAAGTGTGGGTCTACATGTTGAAAAGGAAGTCTGATGTTTTTTCAGTTTTCAAGCAGTTTAGAGCATTGGTAGAAAACAACACTGGTAGAACAATAAAATGTTTAAGAACTGACAATGGTGGTGAGTTTACTTCCAAGGAGTTTGACAGCTATTGCAAGGATGCGGGGATCGAGAGACATAAGACCACGGTTTATACTCCTCAGCAAAATGGAGTTGCTGAACGCATGAACAGGACTCTTCTAGAGAGAGCAAGGAGTATGCTGAGTAACGCTGGTTTGCAGAAGGAGTTGTGGACGGAAGCAGTGGCAATAGCTTGTTATGTGATAAACCGATCTCCATCGACGGCGATAGATTGCAAGATTCCGCAAGAGGTATGGAAAGGACACCCTTGTGACTATTCTAAACTCAGAGTGTTTGGTTGTGATGCATATGCTCTAGTGCCTAAACATCAACGAACTAAGTTAGATCCAAAGTCTAAAAGGTATGTCTTTGTTGGGTATGGTGTTGGAACAAAGGGATATAGATTGTGGGATCCTACTACCCGCAAAATCATCATCAACAGAGATGTAAAGTTTGATGAATCCTCTCTTGTACGGTTAGATGTAGATAGTAGATTGAAACAAGATGATGTATCTGATTTTCAGCACATTCAATTTGATAGCACTTCTAATGATAGTCATGATGACCATAGTTCAGATACTAGTAATGAACAGGTTTCAGAACATGAACAGGGTTCAGGTTTAGATCATGAACAGGTCTCAGATACTGATCGGCAAGAAGTTCCTACAGATGGTAGTCAACCAGAAACAACTTTAAGGAGGTCTACAAGGATAAAACGTGTTCCGAAAAGGTATGATGATTATGTTACTTCAGTTGCATTTACTGCTAATGACAATGAACCTCTGTGCTATCAGGAAGCAATAGAAGGTTCGAATAGTGACAAGTGGAAAGCAGCCATGAAGGACAAAATGATGGCCTTGAGTAAGAACGGCACGTGGGATCTGGTTGAGCTTCCGAAAGATAGGAAAACTGTGGGGTGTAAATGGGTTTACAAGCTGAAACGGGGTGTGAAGGATACTGAGGACAGGTACAAAGCACGACTGGTTGCAAAAGGGTTTTCTCAGAAAGCAGGCATTGACTTTCATGAGATTTTTTCACCAGTTGTTAAAATAGTTTCAATTCGAATTGTGTTAGCTTTATTTGCTTTGTTTGATTTAGAGTTACGGCAACTAGATGTTAAGACTGCTTTTCTACATGGAGATCTAGATGAGGAAATTTATATGGAACAACCGGAAGGGTTTGTTCAGCATCGCAATAAGAAATTTGTCTGCAGGCTCAAGAAGTCATTATATGGCCTGAAGCAGTCGCCTCGGCAGTGGTATAAGAAGTTTGATTCTTTCATGTTGAGTCGGAAATATGTTAGAAGTGAATATGATCATTGTGTGTATTTCAAGCAATTGAAAAATGGCATGTTCATTATCTTAGTGTTGTATGTTGACGATATGCTTTTAGCAAGCAAAAGCATTGATGAAATCAACAGGTTGAAGACTCGGATGGCAAGGACATTCGATATGAAAGATCTAGGAGCAGCAAGACAGATTTTGGGCATGGAGATTTTCAGAGACAGGAGCAATGGTAAGCTGTGGCTATCACAACAGAAGTATGTTGAGAAGATACTCTTGAGGTTTGGTATGAAAAATGTGAAGCCTGTTTCAGTCCCTTTCGCTTCCCATTTCAAGCTTTCTTCAGGTTTATGTCCTAATACAGATGAAGAAAAGGATTATATGTCTCGAATTCCATATGCCAATGTAGTAGGATGTTTGATGTATGCGATGGTTTGTACTCGACCGGATATTTCACATGCAGTTGGGGTTGTCAGCAGGTACATGGCAAATCCGGGTAAAGAACACTGGTCAGCAGTGAAATGGGTGCTTCGGTACTTGAGAGGCACAAGTAGTTATTGTATCACTTACAATAAGAGCAGTGAATATGTTTGTGGATATGTTGATTCTGATTTTGTAGGTGATTTGGATAAGAGAAGGTCAACTTCAGGGTACGTCTTTACTCTTGCAGGTGGAGCTATCAGCTGGATGTCAAAGCTACAGAACATTGTTGCTTTATCCACTACTGAAGCAGAATACATTGCTGCTTCTCATGCTTGCAAAGAGGCGGTTTGGTTGAAGGGTTTGCTTGGTGAGTTTGGTAGGTTACAGGACAACATCAGGTTACTTTGTGATAGTCAAAGTGCAATACATTTGGCTAAGAATCCGGCCTATCATAGTAAGTCAAAGCATATTCCAATTAAGTACCATTTTGTAAGACAGGTTATTACTGAAAGGGGAGTCTCTCTTGAAAAGGTGCATACAAAGGAAAACTGTGCAGACATGTTCACGAAACCAGCTTTGTTGGAGAAGCTGCGTTGGTGTTTGGCTTCTCTTGGCTTGCAGAAAAGATAAAATAATAAAGAACAGGGCATCAGGCTAATTGTTGTCAAGGTGGAGATTGTTGAGATTTTTCAGTTTTAGTAAAATTGGCAAAAATCTCATTAGGTGACAAAAATTAGGAATTAGTTCCTAGATTAGCTCCAGTTTGTTGGGAGGGAGTTAATGCATCCTAAATTTGAGTTGAGAGGATTTATGAGGCTATTAGATTCTCCTGCTATATAACAGGTATCCATACGTTTGTTTTGGAGAGTGTGTGTGGGTGTGTGAATTATGTAATCTCCTGTTTTGATTAATAAAGACTGCCGATGCCTGTTGTGTGGACGTAGCCCAGGAGGTTTGGGTGAACCACGTTAATGACTGTGTCTTTATGTGCTTGATTAAATCTATTGTGTGTTAATTGTTTAATGAATTCCGCTGTGATTTCTCCAACAAATACCAAAGAAAATTTTACCTCCTCCTTAGCATGCTTATTCCCATGTTTAAGACAAGGAGAATTTTGTTTCGTTGTAGGAGCCATTATAGAATTTAGAAATTAGACTATGGCGTATATCGTATTTACATAGAAGTGAATTTTTCTGTCATTATGTTACCGAAAAATTTGAAATGCTTTTTCAAATGAAAATCTTCGATCTCGTTTTACAAATGTAAGAAAATTATTTTTGCACATGTTCATGTAATAATTAACAAAGGAATTTGAGCAAAGAAGTAAACATGGGCTTTAACCTATCTCTAAGTGTTCTTACAGTGAACACGAATGTCTCTGTTATGCTATGTCATTTGTTTAATATTTCCAAATTTACCATTTTAAGGGGACAATTGCTTGCAGATTGTATCAACACCAGGCCTGGAAACTACTGAAGGTGTTGCGCATTCTGTGTGTCATTGGTTTAATAATATCAGGAATTTCCTGGTGGCTATAGATGATTTAAGGCTGCCAACGTTTGAAGCTTCTGATTTGGAATAGTCATGATTACTTTGCATTTTCTTCTTGATGTTTCCTGTATAGAATCATTTGTATTTATTTGTCACCCTTCGGTTTTGTGGATGTTTTCAGGGCAATATGGTAACTATGGTAGGTTTTCTTCTGTCTCTGAAAGAATTTTATGATTAGAAGAATGGAGTAAAAACTCATTCCCTCTGGAAACAGGGCGCTGATACAAGCATACCCAATGGAATTAAGTCCACAGTTCGAGGTACTTCTCCTGGAAAATCTCTCAACACCACCCTAAAAAGTGGAAGCCAACCACGGGAAGTATGGGTACTTCCAAATCTGGAAAATTGTGCAACTTCAGATCCTCATGCGACAGTTCAATCTTTTTCGTTGAATGGTCCAAAAGTAGTCAAATTGCCTGCGAGATTTGATGCTGAGAATCTTTTATCAAGTTTTGTTATGTCAGGTATGAGTAGGATCTAAGTAGGATCTAGAGGAAAGAAATTTATTAATCATTCCTTCGAGGAGCAGTGAAGGTTATGCAACATTTATAGCCATGAATTTGATGCTGATGTTATTCTGTTTTAATTTTTCTTCTAGATTCAACATCAACATGGATACAAAACGTCGGACAAATATTTGGAGAGGGTTTTACAAGTAAAAGCATGGCACTATCCAGACCTTCAAGCATCAGAGAGTTCTAGAATCTTGAGTTGTCTTGATGTAATTTTTATAACTTGTCTCCACAGTTGTAATTAAAATGAAATATATGTTGGTGAAAATTATATATTAGTCAATCTTTTTCTATCTACATTTTTTCCTATCGCATGCAGAATGCACCATCCCAGACCATTTTAACTCTCATTGGTGCTATTTTTGGTGACAAACAAAATGAAGAAGTTCCTTCAGTGAGTAATTTGAAGTGTTGCATGTCGGTCAGGGGGATTGATAACTTTCGACATATCTATTTTCTACAATGTGGTTAACGTATTTTCATCTAAAAGAAGGGTGTATTGGATTTCTTGTTTTGTGTTTGGCAGAATTTCTTCCTTAATGCATCAAGCTTTTCCATTTTCATCAATTCTGTCAATATGGTGTAAATAAACGGTTTTAATAGAATGCATGTTATGAAACTTTTTGAATTTATGTTGATGAAAATAATGGAAGAGTTTGAACACGACCTTCTAAACCAAGCACAATATATGAATAAAGTATGATTATTCTCCATAATTTAGTTGTATCTTTTTAGTTAAAATTGAGTAGATAATGTGTATTTTCTGAGATACCATATCCTAAAGAAGTTTCTATGGTGTTTTCTATACTTTAGGTATATTCCAAATTGCATAATCCATAACCTTCTTCGAATTATTGAGAATTTTATCCCTCTTTGAATAATCAAGTCCTATGTGAATACACTTTAATTAAAAGCAAATGTCTATGATAAAACACAGGAACCCTTGTGTTGATGGAATCAATGTAATTGATTATGTGCCATGAGTCATGACTAATATTCATGCGAGATAGATAATCAAAATCAATGTAATTGATTATGTGCCATGAGTCATGACTAATATTCATGCGAGATAGACAATCGACAACTGATATTTGACAATACTCAAGAATATAAGTTTGAGGATCTATCTTCAAAATTATTTTTGGTTATGAGTTCGGTGATAAAAATATGATATATTGCAGATTTTGTAATGTGTTTTTAACTCTTTGGAATGTTCTAATTTACTAATACTTTTGCCTCTTAATCACTTATACCTTCCAAGTCCACATCCTTGTTTCCCACAATGCTATTTCTGAGTCAATTTATATTTGTCTACATTTCTATCGGCATGTCTTTACACCCCCTTTAGTGAAAATGCTAATTAATAAATTATACTATAATAAATTAATTTTAATGTATGCTACTTTAAATAATTAAATAATAACTGATTTATGCTTAACTTTAGATTAGACATTAAATATTAATTAAATTAAATACCTGCACATTATTTTCTCCAAAACTTAAAATACTTAGCGTCGAGGATCCGTGAGGTGAGCCTTTATAGCATTCATGTTTATATGTGGTGTATTCTGGAAGTCACGAGATTTCGTGAGATTGTTTTAAGTTGTCCTCCTTGCATTTCGAGATACCGTGATAGAGTCGACATTCAAGAGTTTTAACTTTACTTCTCGTTTTACCACAATCCAGCTGTCCGACGGTAAATTCGATTAATGCTCGGTATTCGGGAGTTGATGTAGTACTGGCCAAATATGCATCAAAGCGATGAAATCCTGACAATATTGTACATGCCCCTGTAATCATAAATTTTGACACAGATTTGTAGACACAAATTTCTAGGTATTGGCTAA
Source organism: Pinus albicaulis (assembly GCA_034641835.2). Lineage (NCBI taxonomy): Eukaryota > Viridiplantae > Streptophyta > Pinopsida > Pinales > Pinaceae > Pinus > Pinus albicaulis. The sequence goes on along the minus strand of JAXQQM020079591.1, from coordinate 148,547 downwards.
TAAGATGCGTAAATAAATAAATAACCAATGAGATAAAAGATAAATATAAATAAATGAAAAATAAAATAGTAAAGTGCAACTTTCGTAAATAGAAAAATATTTGTTTTTTTTTCCAAATTAATTCAAAGTCAACATAAAACTCAATGTATAATACCTGTGGGGCAGGTATAATACATAACTTTATGCATATTTGAATTATAAAATCACGTTGAGACGCTCATAACCTTGAGAAATAAAAATTATTGAAAATTAAGATTTCTTATTATGGGTTAAACATCGTATTGTTTTCTAAACTAAAAATTATATGAATGGATTGAAAATTTAAGTTAGCACAATTGGATTATATCTAAAAATTTACTTTTTCTTGGGAGGCATAAAATATCAAAGTGCCAAGCAGTTTAAAATTTATTATACAAAGATTAAAATATATGTTTTTCTCTGCTATAGAGACAAAATGAAAAAATGAAAGAAGAAGAAACTAGGGATATAGCAAGAGACTTAATGGAGCAGTATGAATCTATAGTTATCACATGGATGGGATCCTTATGGTTGCATAAAGTGCCTCCAACTGGCAAACACTGACTCAGATCCTTTATATGGTAGTGCAAGTGTTTCATGGAGTGAAAAAGATCTACCCGATGCTCCTAACTATCTAGGAGAACCCTACCTAAGAGAAATTTCACATGCTAATAAAAATCCACTCTGTACATGTACTGGTTCAAACACCCATGTGTATACCCATTGTCTAGCACCCAATCATACAACTATAAACTTCAAATCCAAGAGGTGGTGCCTTTGTGTGCCCCCCTCTCTCTCGACACACGTGAGCTCATTCTAAATATGGCCTAGCGTAATCTCTCCAAATAGATAAGCAATTTTCTCCTATTATTGATGAGTATGTGTACTTCCTTTGCTAGCTCGTTCCTAGTAGTATGCCACACTCCTCGGAACACGAGCGCATGGACGAGGCATGATGGGATTACAATAAAGGGGAAAAGGCCAAGGAACCAAAATATGGACGTCAAGGGGTTGATAGAGACCCATACTTGTGGGAGTCTAGTGGAGCAAGAGAAAGGCACAAATTAAGCTAGGACAAAAGGGTGAGATTAACTATTGATAAAAGAGAAGGGAGGGGAGTTGGTAAGGAAAATTCCTTGGAGGGAGATCTATTTCCAGAGAAGAAGAGTCATGAGCAGGAGAGAGGAGCCCAAAGATGCAATGCAAATAGAATTAACCAAAGCGTTAACACTAGGAGGTCATAAGGGCTAGCAGTCTGAGAAAATATACTATGAATAGAAAAGAAAATAAGTAACCAAAAAATAGGGGGTGTGACTATGTGCAGAAATAAGGCTCCCCCACAATTACAAAACAAATGCATGGTGGTGGTATGCTTTGTCCAACATCAATAAGTATCATAATCATTCATGCAATGAGTTTTAGGCACAAAACAAGCGGAATGGTAGCTTTCCAAAGCAAATCCCTAGAGCAAATTATTCTTTAGAACTATGGTCCAAATTAGAAATGATAGGAACTTCCTCAATCAGGTTTTTAGAGATGAACCAGAGTGTGTATTTCCTCTAGTAGCAAGCTCTTGTGAATTACAAGAAGATGAATTAACAAATGAACCCAATAATTTATTACATAAGGTTTTTTCCTAGTAATGCTTATGGAACGAGATCCTCTGATGGCCAACATCATTGAAACTATGGAGTTTCGAAACCGAGACTAAACTTTCCCATGCTTATTATTTGCATAGAATGATGCTTGAAACGAGAGAGGCTCTCACGTACATAATGGAGAATCAGGTTGGAGTCAAGGAAGATGTGACTAGTGTGGATTTTATAGAGTTGTCTAATTGGCATCTTGAGTGTTTGCAAGTGGCATCACCTCATACGAATCCAAGCCTTTAACATGTCCTATGGGGGCATGTTGCGACATGCCATGGTCTCTTGGAAAGTTGTGAAAACGACAACCTAACCCCCACCCTTTTTCTCACATAACACCCCATTTGGGACTAGCATGTCTTTCTATATAAGTTTCCAACACATTTTCTTAAGAGGAGAGTCTTACATGTGGCTTCGAGTTGATGAAATTCTAGCGAAGGGTCTACACTTCCATAATTAGTAAGCATGTCAACAACCTTATTCGTTCCTTTGTAGACGTTGGAGGGAATAATGACCAAAACATTATTGATCTGGGAGGAAAACATATATAACATTTCTTCCAACCACAAACATTTGGAAAATTTCGGCATAGGAGTTCCATTTTGAATTTTATGGAGCATGTTTATGATAAGTTGGGAGTCCCTTTCAATGAAGAGCTTGGAGAAGCCTTGAGTTTTCCCTATTTCTAGTCTTGCAATAAGTGTAATGAGTTATATACCATGTTCCTATTGAGGCCAAGCGTACCATAGTATATAAAGAGTGGAAGATCAAGGTGGCTTCGAAAAATACCACCCTAACTAGTGGGAGGCAAATTTCCTTTTGAAGCACCATCGAAATTCAGTTTGAGGAAGGAGAGGTTCGAGGGAGACTGGCATTAGGGATAATTATATCAAGAAAATGAGTTCATACATGGGAAAGGGAAGGGGATAAGGAACAATGTGCTAGCTATTGAGGAGATAGGCTTCCTGAACATATGCTTGTTTGCATTGGGGGGGGGCATGGGAGGGAAATAATGGTTTCTTTTATCATTCTAAGCTTGTAAATCCAAATAGATTTGAGGTGAATTAAGATGTCATTGAACACTTGATGATTACACTCCTTCCAAATCTCTCATAGTAGAAAGATAGGAGAGAGCATCCAAATACAATGGATAATTGAATTGGACAAGGCATGATTCCTCCAATGTGTGATGGTGTTAGGAATATTAAGAGGTTCTAAATTAAAGTAAGTGAGGCATTATTCTAATCGAAGCTAGAGGAAGTTGGAGAAGGCACAACTATTGAATAAATGTTCAATACTATCGAAGTTGAGAATATAGAGGGGGCATCTAAAGGTTGAATTTTTGTATGTTGTCACATGTTAAGGTATTTTTTTTTAAATAGGGGCCATAGGAAAAAAAGGGTATTTTGGCCATGTGTTTTGTTACCATATTTTTATCCAAATATCATATGTTTGTATTTATTGACTCCCATATTCTAAATGATAGGCTTCACTTATGGAAAGGAACCTTTTGAACTATAGCCCCATCAAATTTTATCTAAATGGAAGGAGTAGGGGGTTAATATTTTTTAGAAATTACACTACAATTACTACCAGAATTCTCTCTCTAGCTTGGGATGCTAGCCTTTTGATGGTAACCATTATCTCCATTGTTGACTTGTGTCTACAAAAATCCAATAATCATTAGTTTTAATAATCCTTGGGTTTTCATCTACATACCTATATTGTCCAAGTGTTGTTGATCTCATAGTTTATGGATTTTATTCCATGAGTTTTTCCAAAACAAAGTAGTGAAGACACCTTTCACTTCCCAAAATGAATGCTACTAAATTAGTTGTATTCCATTTCTGTCCATGGTCCATATGGATGATATAGAGATTTGAAAGTGTATTCGGATAATATGTTGTGTGGGGTGTGTAGGGGGCATATTTTTTATGCCACATGCATTTCTAGATATTTAAGCCTCCTTGTATCCACCTCCACTATGAATTTTCTCCCCGATACTATTGCTATGGTCGTGGGGTTGTGCAATCCCAATCCTACTTTTAGTTATGGCTAAAAAACTTTATCCCATGCAAATAAGGACCATTTTTTTCTATGTTGGCACCACCCTATAGGAAGGAGCATTGTATTCGATGAAGTTCCTATAAGATCGAGGTCAGTGCCATGAGTTTCAAGCATAAGTAAATGTGGAGGGTTTGAAGCATCAATTTTAGAAGTGCTAACCTCTTAGCAACATTGAGAGATCGAAAATCCTATACTTCCCCTTTTTTACTGGTTTTGGATAACAATTATTCCCATAGGCTCCATTTAAGGAAGTTGTCAATTAATGGAGTACCCATGTACTTTGAGGGGAGTTTTCTTATTTGGAACCCCATGATTCTTGCAATATATTTGTAAAAAAAGCAAAAAGTATTAAAAGAGAATACTTGAGACTTGGTCTTATTGATTTCCACACCTAAAGCTTGTGAAAACCCCTCTAGAATTTGTGTGAAATTTCTTGTCTCATGAATGAAGGAGGTGCTCATGCCCACGATATCATCAAAAAAATTTGGATGAGTTATTTGGAGATCCTCTCCAAATAGACACAATCCTTTAATTATATTATTTGAACCTATTTCTTTGAGAGCTCTCCCTAGTCCTTATACCACCAATATGAAGAGAAAAGGTGAAAGTGGGCATCCTTACTTAAGGCATCAGGAGGATTTAAATGGATTTATAGGGGAACCATTGACTAGAATGGAAAAGAAAGTTGAGGAAACCATATTGATAATCTAGTATATCCATTCTTGATTAAATCCAAAACCTCTTAGAATTTTGAAGAGGTACTACCAATTTATCTTGTCGAAAGCTTTTGAAATATCTTTTCAAACTAGGGTAGGTTTATATCTATCTATCTATCTATCTATCTATATATATATATATATATATATATATATATATAAGATAATTATGATTAGTTAATTACTTAAAAAACAAGTTATATTATAGTCTCTATGGGGTAGCTAGATTAGTGATCATTGTTATATGAAGTCTTGGTGAAGTAAGTGGTTGTAGGTTCAAATCCCCCTCATCAATCATGTGGTCTTTGCATTGAGACGTGCTAGTGATAGAAGTCGAAATCAACCAATGTCATGTGAGTATGAGCCCAAACCCGTGTAAATAAATAGTTAGTTTTAAGTTAAATTAAAAATATATATATTTTAAGTCGATACAAATTATTATAATTCACTGATTAATATCAACCTAGATCTATCTTAAATCTAGATCTACCAAATTTCTAGAGGGATCAAATCTACATTTAAGATGAGTTTCAATTTGTAATATTGCATTCCACAATGAATTTCCCCAAGGAATTAATCTTAACAAATACCATCAATAAACCCATGGAATGACTAGGTGGAATTTATTTTAATAATTATTATTTTTTAATTTTAATTTATTTTAAATATTTGACCAAGCGAACATAACATATTACACTACGTAACACTTACATAATGTTTTACAATATCAGTGCCATAAATTGCCTATAGCCTCAATAAAGTTAAAATAACTATTCTAATTACTACTTAAGAACATGCCTTAATTTTTTAAGACAATACATTTTCCATAATTTTAATTTAGTTAAGAGTAACTATCAAGTGAGATGGTAAGGATTTCACTTCATGGAATATGTTAGAATATTCACAATTTATCTAGAACCACCATATTAGTTCATTGTATTGTAACAAGAGCTATTTACAAACTAAGAATTTTCATAGTAATGATATATATATATATATATCATTTTCAAAAACCATTTCTTACTTTTAAGTTTTTTATTTTAAAGATAATTTGAAAATCAAATTTATGCTATTAGTATGTTCCATAAAGTCAATTAAATGAAACAGAATTATATATTTTTTAAACATTGACAAACTATTTCAAATATGAAAAATAATTACATATTTTTTAAATATTGACGAACTATTTCAAATAGCCATAAAAAAATTCACTTCAAAATTCTAAGTGTAACAAAAAAAAACCTTTATGTTAGCATATAAATTTAACCCTCATATAAATCAATTATTACATTTAATCTCAATTTAATTTATTATCCAAAAATATTATATAGTATTACGAAAAATTAGTTGATTTTTTATTTTTATTAACCACAAATAATAAAATTAATCATTTTTTTTTGTCTGATAGTACCAAAAAATAATGCAAAGTATTATTTAAAAATATTAATAATGAACAGTAATCGAAGCATGTCTTACTAGAAAAAGACATTTTGTAAGACACACAAACTAGAAACAAACTCAACAATATATTAATGAATGTCTCAAATAATGATGTACAATGATGTACATATAAATACAACACGAAACTGTTGAATTAGTTCCTGGGTTTTCTTGGACTCTAATAACCAATTACTCTAACAAAAACTATCTCGAGGATTAGTTGTCTAACAATCCCCCCTTAATTCAAAGGGATATACCAAATTCCAAGAATGAGAGCTCAAAATGCAGAAATGCATCTCAACCAAGAGTTGAATGTCTATCGGAAATAGTTTTTAAGGATGACCGCAAACCAATATGGGAGAAATCAAGACATCAACCAACACCAAATATGGAACCTATATAGTTGTTCTCAGCACAAAAAATGTGGTTTTAAGATGACCACAAACTCTAGAATTATAACATCAGTTCCTCGAACAATTCTGAATATTCAAGTGCTCATTCAAAAACAACTCAATTAACTAGATTCTCACAACTCTGGCTGTAACTGGTACAAGTTGTGGCTTCGGATGTGGATCTTTGACTCAGACTTGCTTGACATCTCAAACTTGTAGCAAACCACCACCCTTGTCAAGTACATGGTGATAAGTAATCTTCATCACTATAGGGCTCGTCAACACACTCGAGCAAATCCTTCGATATGACCTGTAGATCCTCTGAGATGCTTTCGACCATTCCCATGAAAAAATCTTTCCAAAACTTAGTTTTTCTCTTGCAATATTCTTCTTTCTGGAATATCTCTCTGAATCGTGATTACGCTTTCCAAAATTCTCACACGGGTGAAGATCAAAGCACCGATATTTCACATGTCCAACTCTGTTACACTGTTGGCATTTATCAATTTTTTCTCAAACAACACCTTTCAGAAATCTCTCGCTTCGAAATTATATTGGTTTAGAAAAATCTGGAATCTGAAAATATACATTGAGGATATCATTGCTATAACCTAGACCAATTTTGTGTTTATTTTATGTAATCTCTTCCCATGGTCTTATAACAAGTTTCATATCAGAACTTTTAACCGCATCCAATTTTTCTCTTGAAAAAAATTCATTTCTCTGATCATTCTCTGACTGATGATCAGGCTAAAAAAAATGTTGTTATGAACAAGAACAATTTCATAACTCTTCTTTTGTAATTCATGTAGTTCATCTTGCTGAAACTGAGACTCTAGCTCCAAGAATTCAATTTTTCTTTTAGCATTTTACAAAAATGATGAGATGTGAGAGAGTGTGTCCTTCCTAATTTGGACACTGTTACGAACACTATATGACACTAAACTGCTTAATAGTTCTAACAAATTAATGATTTTGACCATTTTCTCCAGTTCACTATTGGAAACACTTGCACTAAATTTTGAAAATGGTGTCGGCTACCATCGAGCATGCACCCAATACAAACAAATTTACAATGATTTAACCATGTGTTAGGTTCAACTAATCATGCACCCATCAACAAGATAAATTTAAGTAAAATATGAATAACATATGGTACAATTTCTTCCAAAATTATCATGACAATGATTTGAACTTGTGATCTCTAATACATCATGTAACTTTAAGAACTTGGATAACCACAATATCTTTTTCCCTTCATGAGTTTACATTCATAAATGTTGTAATTTAAACTTAATAGAATCCAAAATAAAGCTCAACGAATATCCTGATGCCAACTTCTTAGATATAGGAGCATTCTAACCATGACATCAAAGAAAAAATTCTAGATAGTTTTACGTAGTACATAGTGTGGTCTTTTCTCCTCTGGATATATTATTTCTTCCGCGCAGACTTCTTCTAACTCGTGACCACTTATGCGAGGTGCTTTTTTCACCAAATTGTTTCGGAGACTAGGAGGTCATCGTATAAATCAACAATCATTAATAACTTATTCCTTTTCTTGATTTTATCACTTATGCATTTTCTTGATTTTATGTTCATAAGTGGTATAATTTAAACTTGACCAAAACAAAATAAATGCTAAAAAAAAAAATACTGATGAGCATGATCATCTCAACCAAACCTTACCATAGTCATTTTTAAAATTTTTTCCTTAATGTAAAATGTGAGATTGAATTGATCGATTGGCGGAGACAACAATCAAAGTTTAATTTTGATTGTGGGTTATTTATCGTGCTAACATCCAAGGTTTAAAAAAAAGCGTTCAACATTCTACCCTTATAGAAAAAAGCAATGTAGAATCATAATGCAGTAGTATTTAGTTGTCCAGTGATATATGTTCCATAATGTTGTAGACACATAATCCATACTCTTTCAAACCAACTTGATAAACTTTTAAATGATAAATGAAAAGATCCTAAAGTTAGTAATGTTAAGAGATATTAATGTTAAGAGATATGTGGCATGACACATTACTTTCAAATGTCCTTAACCTATTTTTTACCAAGGTTGCACCAATATATGCCATAAATAATAAGCAAAGAGTTTCATGGGCACTTGAATCAATAAAAAGATAAAAGGATTTTGACTAAATAAATGAAAAATTAGTCAAGAAGTAGTTCTCACGTTTTTCAATTTTGCAAATTTGTTATAATAACTATAAAAGTAAATGAGGAATCTATCGTACAAGTCTTAATGAAAAATGGTAATTTATTTTATTATCATTGTGAATTGTTTCGTGATTAGTTTTGAACTACCATGCATTTGATAAACAACTCCATGTTCTATGATCATAAGCATCAAAGTACAAGCAGTGTAACAAAGTAGTAGTCCGGAGAATAATTCCTTTTTTAAACCCGTTTTGTATATATTCTATGATCATAAGCATCAAAGTACAAGGATTGTGACATAGTAGTAGTTGAGAGAATAATTCCTTTTTAAACCCATTTGGTATGTTTTTCACCGTTATCTCGTTTGGTAGTGAGAAAAAATAGAGAGAGGAAAAAGAATACCATAATTCAAAACTACCCTGCATTTGATAAACAACTCCATGTTCTATGATCATAAGCATCAAAGTACAAGCAATGTAACAAAGTAGTAGTCCGGAGAATAATTCCCTTTTTAAACCCGTTTTGTATATATTCTATGATCATAAGCATCAAAGTACAAGGATTGTGACATAGTAGTAGTTGAGAGAATAATTCCTTTTTAAATCCATTTGGTATGTTTTTCACGGTTATCTCGTTTGGTAGTGAGAAAAAATAGAGAGAGGAAAAAGAATACCATGACAGAAGCAGCGGGAAAGGATGAAAAAGTCATTGAGAAAGATAAGGAAACTCATTTGCAACCCTAATTTGACACGCGTAAGTCACATATATTTGAAAAACTCTCATTAAATTCTGTACATAGACTATTCGTTAAACATTTGCTTCAGATAAATAATGGATATATGACTCAACAACCTTCGATCAAACATGTTACATGTTGACGTGGGGTTAGTGGAAACGCAAAGCATCAGGAGTGGTCAATGACCACCTTATTTCCATTTTTGAATGGAATACCAACAAAAGACTCTCGATAACGATGAGGCCTACAAGTCTGTATTGCATGTAGGAAAACGCTTGTGTAGAAGCGTCGACATGTGTTGACTTTGATGTGCATTTGGGGCCCACAACACCGACTGCTGAATAATTTTTTTTAATAACTTTTATGAGAAATCCAGTAAGAGACCTGAAAAGTCTAGACAATCAAAATGTCCCGTGACACTGACTATTTCTATACAATTTAAAAACGATAGATTATGCAGTCACATTCAAACCAGCCAACCAATATTTCAACTGGCCAGACTGGAGCGACTGAGAATACAACACCCAAAAAAAATAATAACAATTTCACTTTATGTGCAATAATCAGAACGCACTGTATGCCATTTTAAAAAGTTTCTATTGTCCCATGTGCTGACATATAAGGCTGCCCATATCGGAGAATGAAGTTTTTAATTTAGATCAAAGAGTAATAATTCTCTTAGATTTTCATTTACAAGAAAATTAAATATAAACAATGTGCAAGAACACGTTATTGAGCGAAATATTTTTCAAGTTTATAAATGTTGGTATGAAATATTATTTACTTAATAGATGTTTACAAATTATATGGATATAAATTTAAAATTCAATTGAGTATAACTTAAAATTCAGTTAATGAGTATGTTATTAAATAAATTTAATTTTAATTAATATAAGTTTGATAAAAAGGTTATATTTTATTTAATTACTGAAAATATTAACTATGAAATTATGTTGTTTTTTTTTTTTAAGAATTTGGTTTAAGTAAAAGAAATATAAATAATAAGAATCTCATATATATATATGAAATTGAGTCGAATATTTATTTAATCTTAAGTTGGACTTAATCTTGAAAAATCAGTTAATTAGTATGTTATTAAATAAATTTAATTTTAATTATTTTTAATTAATATTTTTTTTATTAAAAAGTTAATTTTTATTTAAGATGTGAAAACACTAATTATAAATGTATATATATTTTTAAAGATTTGGTTTAACTAAAAATAATATAAATAATAAAAATTTCATATATATATATATAATTTAAATAATGGTTTAATCTTGAGTTAGATTTAATATTGAAAGTTGATTTTTTTTCATTTTGAATTTTTCATATTATTTATTTTAAAACTAAGAGAACACAAACTTGAGAGAAAAGGAAGTAGATATCACTTTAAAAGATAGCATGAATTAAATCTAATGCAATTTCCAAATAAATTTATAAATAGAAATATCAATCTACATCATTAAAATTATGAAAAATACTATATTTTTAAAAGAATTACAAAAATAAAAAAATTATAAAACAAAACTTTATAATAAATTTGTTAAATTAATAGTGAGTTTGAGAGGCTTTTCTCCAAGCTTTTTGAGTATAGGAATAAAATCTTAAATCAAACTAAATAACTCTTTTCTTTAGGTCCGATAGACCAAAGATTGGTCTCAATGGACGTTAACCATCATCATCATCATCATCATCATTATTTTCAACCAAATATGAATTATAAAATTTATAAAATAAATTATAAAATAAAACTTTATAAAACATTTGCAAAATTATTATTCATTTTCAACAAAGTATAAGTTATTCCAGCTTAAAATTTCTAATATATATATATATATATATATATATATATATATATATATATATATATATTCTCACAATAAAATAAATTATAAACTAGAGTGATTTATAAATCTTAAAAATTATTTTAAGAAAATAAAAAATATTAATATTAATAATATATCTAAATTATCAACGATATTCTATAATCAAATAGAAAGTTTTATTCGAGAAATATAACTAATTTAGTTTCCATATTTTTAAAATTTTAAATCAATTTTATTATTAATTTTTATATTATAAGATAATTTTTTTTAATTATAAAATAATTATTGCAAATTAGTTCACTGAGCACAAATCTCTTAATTTTTCTATTATTTATATCTATGTGATATTCATTTATCTTATTTTTTATTAAATTATATTAACGCTTTATCATTTTTTCGAACTTGATCATAAAACCGTATATATATATATATTCTTTAATATTATCAATATCAACATTTTAATGTCAATATTTTTTAATAATTTCATAAACCTGCTTTTCTTTATACCCAATATTTATAAGCCTATTGTGATATTCCAATTGTTGATCTCTTATTTGAAACTTTTATTTCTTACTATATACAAGGTATGTGAAAAAAAATCATAAGTTCATATTTTCAGATTAGATGTGATTGGCGGTCATGATGCTTTTAATATCGAGCTCTCTATTTCTGAGATGTGACTAATTGCAACATATATTAAGTTGTAAATTTTTATTAAATTATCATAAATGACCATTTATTTTATTTTTAGAAGCCTCTCACGCTCTGCTCCATGCACATGCAATTGCCTACTGACAGGAAATGAAGCCACAGACCGCTAATGAACTCTGATGGAAACAAGAAACAAGAGAGGCCGTGTACAAGTCCCTGCCGCTATGTTGAAATACTAGCTGATGATTTTGAAGTATCATGCAGCTAGGGCATAAGAGCTGAATTATAGCACAAGAGAAGAAGAGTTAAAGAATAGGGTTGATCTGTTCCGAGAAGAAAGGGCATAAGAGATGGGGATATTATGCTCAGTAAAGGCCTAGTTGGGCTAATTTGACCCTCTGCAGCTTTGTTAGAATATGTGAAAACCCAGCACGCAGAAGCGTGCAGTTTTTGAACGGGGCTTATGTTAATTTCTTCTGTGAATGGCTTCGTGTAGTTGGTAAAATGGCAGATTCTATGTGAGTGAGTTCATGTTATCACCAGTTTCAGGGCCAGATGTGGAGCTATCAGTTGTTGGAGCAGTACATCAAGTCGCAAATCAGAATGTGGAGTATTCATATTCCTACTCCTATAAGGAGCAGCTACTATATCAAGCAGCCAGGGGGTTACTTTACATGTACGGGCCCAGTCTCAATTATACTTCGATGAGAATAGCATAATGTGCCCAGAAAAGAAGTTACTCAAAGAGCCACTTACATATCTGAATCTCTCCTCTTGTTGGAACTCGTAGAAAGAAACAAGTTTGCTGCCATTAGAGTCAGGTAACCTGGAGAATTCCCCCCCTTCTATACTTCACTAAGATTCTGAAATGCAATATAATTTAACCACTTAGATGTGCTAAGTGTTCAATGCATATCTTCTATTGGATGAACGCTATGGGATACTAATGCTTATAAAATCATTTTTCACAAGTTTCACTCACGCGAAAATTGGATTATCATGTAAACTATGATGGTCTCCTAATCCTGACTACAACTGTAAACTAAAAATCTATTTAAATAACCTGAAATACTCAATGTCAACTCTATCTACAAAATAATGTCATTCACAGACAATTATCTTGACAAATCTCATTGTTTTGTATTTCTGCTAGCAGATGGGAAAAGATAGCTACAATAGTATAATAACCATGGAAAACTTGAGCCGCAACTTTGCTGCTAACACAAATACAGTTTGAAACATAAGAGCAAAATGTAAGCATTATGGCCTCGTAATCGTGCCAACTTTACATTAAATCACAATACCCTGATCAAATAACCAAAGCTGTGTAAGACCATGAATCCTAATTTCAAAATCCGAAAGCAAAATACGAGACCTCCGCCAACTGTTTATTTCAATAGTTTTGAGTTTCTTCTAAAAAAGGAAAACACAGCAGCAATAGTGTGATTATCACATAAAACTGTCGCAACCTTATTGCTAGTATAGTGGAACATAAAAGCAGAAATTAAACACAGTAGGCATTTTAGTATATCACCTCCTTCTTGGCAATTCCAACAGTGCCTATGGGTGTAAGCCACATGATAAGGAAAATATCAAGAGGTGATGCGTGGTTGCTGACATAAATAGCCTTCAAATTTGAGTACTCTGCTCCTCTTATTTCAATTGGGTTTCCTGAAATCCACATCTAATAGCCAAACTTCAAATTAGATATATTGTTTGTCATTTAAGTTGAGGTATTAACTGCAATAAACCAGAGTATTTCAAAAGAATAATTTAAATCCAGAATAGAAAAATTCAAAGTATCAATTGCCAACAAAAGACATAGAAATATTTCTACGCAAAGATCTGCATCCAACATGCATCTTTGTTTGTAATCAAAATTGGAATTGAAAAGTGAAGTTCATCAGAAACGTAACGAAAGCCTGCCGTGTAGACTCATTCTCAGCCCTTTACAATGCATACTGTACGCTAGAAAGTACAGGGTGCAGTAGCACTAGTTTGCAACCCTGCATGTAACATGAGTTGAAGGACTTCAATCACTTTGGTCATATGAGAAATTGCATTATGTAATGTGTTGCTGCATAATAAATAATTTGGCACTTGCTCTACACATTAAAACTGAACCTCTTTTCGCCAGTCTACTTATATGAAGTCATTGCATACTTATCTCGCTCATAGAATTATGTAATGGGCATTCAATTCAAGTGAAATACATGTCCTTACCCAAAACAAATAATTTATTTAATCTTCAAACCTGTGTGGATTCTACTACTTATGCTCAATCCGATTACTTTTCTGCAATGGATAAAGACAGCTGGAATGGATGGGTTGTTATACATTTTTTTTTAAAATAATCACCATGTTTAGATTAGTACTGCTTTCTTCAATATTCTCGTAAATACTACTTTTCCCACATCTCTATAATTTCCAGCTGAGGGCCAGAATCTGCAATTTTTTTTTTTATATCTTAAATGTAAAGTGGGACTTTGTTTGTTTGCCTCTGGATCTGTCATGAAGGTCCAACACCCACAGTGCAATCAAGTACTTTGGCATGTACTAGTGTTTACGCAGGTATTTCAATTAGCGGGTCTCTGTTTTTGTGTTTGAAATAAGTGCTTTCAATCAAAATTCTGCAGTATTTCTTATATACTAAATCTGCAAGTTCATGCGCAAATCAGGTCTTCGGATGGCTGTAAGATGCATCAAACTATTGTGGATATGGATATGGAGAAGCGGGGTCTCTGTTTTTATTCTAAATCTACATTGTTGATATATAATAGTGTCCCAAACTCTGTAATTGCTAATATGTAATAGTGTATTTCAGGGGCCATGGTATGTATCATAGAGCATTTCAAATACTGCGCTAGCTATCAGAACTTGGCATCTTGAGCACTGTAATATGTTTTATATTAGTGTATTGCAAGAGCCCTTGATATGCATCACATGAGGATATTTCAAGCACCGTAATAGCTACCAGAATCTGGCATCACAAGTAGAGTAATGGATCTCAGAAGTCTGTGCAGGTTATAGGTGTAAGGTGTGCACGTGGGTCTTTTTATACCATGTAAATCTACCTTGTAATTGTCAAAGAATTCCCCATGAATGAGAATCATATGCAACAAACATGTAGTTTCTTGGGTTCTGGAAGAGGGTGTGTGTTGTTGGTCATAAAGAAAGACTAGAATTGGGACGAGTTGTGGATAAAATTGGACTCTTGCTGGCTTCTCTCAAAGCTAAGTTTGCTTCTCTCATATGCCCTTGCTATGCATCAAAAGGCCCACATGGTTCTTCAATCAAGGTGGAATCTGTTCAGCCTTCCAAGTGTTACTTCAATGCCCCTCCAATGGCACCTACTACTCCCATGGCCCCTCCTCAGGCCTAAGAGGAACAGGCTGGCGGCAACATCTTGGTGATTAAAGTGGATGACGGATTGAATTTGGGCCTGAAAAGCAATCTGAAAAAGCCATGCTTGCCAGAAAAGATTAGGAGTCCAAAAGGGGAACACACCGGGGAAGAGCATGGGACTACCAACTCTAACGAAAGGCGAAAAGTGCAGTGGACTGATGCACATGGGCAAGATCTTATTCAAATCAAGGAATTCGAGTCACAGTATGCTGGATTGCACACCTATCTTGATGTTTCACGTTTAACCCCATATATTTTTTCAGTGGAATTCCATAAACATTCTATCCCTTAGTTGATTTCCAAAAAATTGTTGCTATCTGGTTTTATTAAATTTCAATTTTTGTTTGAAATTATGGATTTAATACATGAATAATGAAATAGTTAAATAGGATTGTCCAACTATCTGCTGTACCCCCTATGTGTGAAGGGATAACCACCCTTCCCCTCAATAAACTAGTTGGGACTCGTTATTGTTCCTCGCTAATACGCTTTCGTTTTGTGTTGGCAAAGTTCAGGGCTTAAACGTAATTCCATGCTTATTAGGCACCTGCATCCTTCCATGGCTTGCAAGGTCTGTACTGACTGCTTAGTAAGAATGTGCTACTTAAAATTAGAAGCCTCTATGTAGTCCACTTCCATCTCTCATGTCTTGGGGAAATGGTGCTGGGTCCATGACGAATTCGAGATCGTATAATCTGCTAATACACAAAGCTTAACACTTTGGTTGCATAAATATGTCAATACCAAAAAAATTGAAGATTTATCACGCGTCAAAATGAGTGTGCCACATTTCTTACATTTTTCACGCATAACCAACAGCGAGCGCACTGTAATATTAATAAATGTTTGCTGTTGGTTGCCCTGCACCTTCGCCGTTCTTCCATGGCGTCAAGCTCGGCACGCCTCTATCCACAGAGACTTCAAAGCCATAGCCAGCCTTTGTTTTAGAAGGAACATCATCGCTATGGCAAACGAAAAGAACTGTTTAAACAGGGCTGGGCTGCAGTTTCCAGTGGGGTAACCTGTAACCTCTGAGCACACCTGGAGTTACCAATAGCGAGGGCACTATAATCTTAATGAATGTTTGCTGCTGGTTGCCCAGTGCCTTCGCCGTTCTTCCATGGCGTCAGTCTTGTTCCAGCATTCTCCCTTGATTTTCGGTTCTTAGAGTCAAGGGATATAGTTCAGGGGTTGAACTGCATAACTGCCTTACACTGCTCTGGTTTTCTAGCACGACCCTGCTACAACAAAGGCACATGCTGCTAAACATGCTGCTAAACTAAAGCTAAGTGTGGAGATGCAGGTGATATGTTCAATCTCAATAATAGGTTTCAATTACAATAAATTAGATCCATTTTAACTTTTAATTTAGGAAATTCGATCCATTTTAACTTTTAATTTAGTAAAGGTAGAAAGGAATTATAAAAAATTAGAAATGCTCATATCTTATAACTAGACGCACCTTCTAGATCTCCAGCTTTGCCCTGCTCCGAATTGAACATAGCTTGATATTTTCCGCTTTGGCCCTGCTCCAAATTGAACATAGCTTGATATCCATCCACAAATTCTAGCCCCGCATCACCCAGCACGGAAAGTGTGTCGTGTGTCCTGCTGAAAAAAGAGGAAACAAGAGGAAACAACAGGTTACAAGAGGAAACAACAGGTTAGTAATTGTTTCAAGTTAGATAAAGAAATTTGTAAATCATAGAACTGGCAAATTGTAAACCATAAGAGGCAAATAAGAATATTTTAATTTGATTTTTTGATCTTGTATTGATGTGCATATTTGTACAGAAATCAACGACCAAATGTGTTGAATTCGACCATGCTTTTACTCTGGAATGCATTAGTTTTGGCTGAAGAGAGCTATTAAAATTGGAAGATATGTTCACATTTTGACAATAACACGGTCAGAGCTCGTTCCAGGATAGTCGATTAGCGTTGAAATTGAGCCCTGACTTGTGTTATGACATGCGTTTTGACATAAGGAGGTATTTAAGAATTTAAAGGCTTATTTCTCAGTGCTGTAAAGTATGGATATGAGGGATGGAGATACAAAGATTTTGTTGTTAGCAAGTGAACACGCAATTTTTGAGAATGTAGAAGAAGGTGAAGACGGCATAATAGCTCGCCACGATATTTCAAACCGCGATTTTTCTAGTCCAACGATTCAAAGACTCCCCTCCGTGCTGCAGAAGAACTACAAAAGATTGAAATCCAGCCGAGAATATGAGCAGAACCCCCTCCTTGCTGCAGAAGAACTACAAAAGATTGAAATCCAGCCGAGGAGATGAGCTGAGGCAATTTAGAACAAGCCTTCGTGGTTTGTGTTCATAATATTCACTCTGGTTGTCCCTGTCTTTCAGGTCTATTCTTGTCACACACCTCCGACATGACACCGCAATAACATGCACCAGATGGCACGTAAATAGCATGTAGAAGAAGTTACTTTAGCTAGCCGAGCATTATACCATTATTGTCCCAAGCCTTCAAATATTTTACCAACATTTAATGTTCAAATTTTAATGTCAACATTAGTTTTTATGAACTTGAAATGTTCATTACAATCCATTGTTTCCTCATACCTAACCTAGGTTCAGCGTCATACTTGCCTCGGTATGAGGCCAAATAAGATGAAAATTATTCTGATTGGTCAATAGAAAAGGCGCTCTATTACTGATTCGTTGAAAAAATGTGATGGGGACATGATAAAACGCAAAGCATAGCTTATAAGTTACAAACGATATTAATCTTCGTGCAAAATTAAAAAACCGTCTCCATTTCGATTCCTATAGTCCCTGCCATGCCGCAGGCGGCAGGGAAGGAGATAACTCGAAAGAGACCGACAGAAAATAAACTCACGTGAACCAAGTAACCACTTGCACACGACTTTCAGAATCTCCAGAAAGGTATCCGTACGCTTACCAACTTTACTTTGGAAATTCACTCAAATAAAACAATGTCCAGGAATGTCATATGACAGGCAAACTCGCTTTACAAGATTATTAAATATCACGTTCCATCCGGAAACTTCTCATCGAACATCCTCATCCCCTAAACTTCTCTCGACTGCTATAAATATAAATCATCTGTGACAATCTTATATGACCTAGTTTGGCTTCTCAATCTCTTCACTGTTGAAAATGTTGGAATTAACGCTTACATCCTATATTTGAGATGTTGGTTTGTAATGGTTGAGAAATTAACTCAACATCTCCTTTTAACTTAGGAATAAGTTAGATCTGGAAAACTCTATATAATAGAGTAATATGAATGTAATATGTGTGTGTGTTTTGACGCATACACTTTAGTGTGTAATATATGAATGCTTTTAGTTAGTTTTTGATAAAAAATAGATTTACATTAGCTAAATGACTCTCCAGGTATGTTACCTGGAGAGTGTACAAACACTCATACACACAAGCTTTTTATTGAGTCAGATGAGCCTTAATTATATAGGCTTTCACACTAACGGGATGGTTTCAACCACTCCCTGTGTAATATTCCCTTTCTTGATCCAGTCAAAGTGGATAGAATAGATCCATGGTACTTACCGTGGTATTTTCCCATGGTATTTCTTGTGGGCATTGACCCATCAAGCCTATAAAAGGGGAGAGAAGCTAGGCATTTAGAGCATTCTAGATTATCTATCTTATTATGTTTGGGTTGAGAACCTGGCATGGCCAGTTCTAGCATTGATCTCGGGATCCATCCAAGATTCACAAGTGGGCTTCAATTTCTTATATTTTTCATTGTCAAGCAGTTATGCATGCCATTTGTAGGATTTTATGGTCTGGGCATATATTTTACTTTCAGTGAATAATATAAATAAAATGGCTGCAATTCTTGTGTTCTGGTTCTTGATGAAATATTGTATTAAATGAGAACACTAAGATATTTTAGATCTATCCAAATTTTATTGTGTGGAATCTTACAGTGGTATCAGAGTTGTGCATCCTGCCTAAGAGTTTTATGCAAGGAACTTCCGTGAAATTTATTTTTCACCCTAGCCAACATTTCTCACTTCGGTGATATTTATCACCCTAGTTCGATTTTTATTTTTTAGTAAATTATTTTTATTGGGGAACATAAGTGAAGGGAAAATCATTTATAAGTATGTGGGTTAAATTTGTGAAAATATTTGAAGGCATGATTGACAAAATATTCCTATAAAAAAATAATATATTCCTGTTTGGGTATGGGAGAAGATGGACCGTCTTGAAGAAATTTTGAAAAACAACCAAAAAATCCTTGATGTACTAGTGAGGTTATATGGTCCTTTAAGTATCCATGTCTCCATAGACCAAAATGATAATCAAAGCAAGAACAAAATCTGCAGCAAGAATGAACTAAGGAGGAGAGGACTATGCTTTATCTGCAAGGGACCTTGGGCCCTTAACCATTCCTGTCCAGGTGATAAGAAGAAGGAAACAAAGACAGAACAAGAGGAGATTACTTCAAATCATGGGGAATATTTTGTAGATGGGTCTATTGATCTTCGGGATGGTGAGCAACATCATGTCATTATTCAGGGAGGCTTGCAGGACAACAAACATTTGGAAGTTCATGAGGAAATTCTACCTAATGCCATTGATAAGGTTGATTCCTATACAATGGAGTTCGTAGATCCCTAGGGGAATATTCATGAAGAATATGAACAATCAAGTATAGATAAAATTCCACCAATGCATCTATGTTCGACAATTGAAAGGGATGAACAAATGGTCTCCACAGGTGAAGGAGACTTAGGAGATTTGAGTGAGGATCCAACCATAGTGAACCAGCATGATGAGTATGATCACGAGGAGCAACATGACAAACATAATGTGCAAAATGGACCATTCCTATAGAGTTGGTCAAAGGCTCAAGTTGAAGATGTGGTCGTTGGGCATCAGGTGCAAACAGATATAGAGATAGTCAGCACGGCACTAGAATTGCCGGTAGAAGACTTTCGAGAAAGGATCAAGCATTTCAAGACAAATCTTATGTTGTTGAAGCAGAAAGTCTGGACAGTTCGAGACATTGCCTTACAGGAGAACAGAAAAATTGAGGAACTCATAGGGGTATGTGCCGAATCAAAGACCAAGTTGTCTAGTGTTGAAGAACGACTCAAATCCCTCATAAGGCAGCAAGAGGAGTACGATTGGGAGTTCCAAAGCAGCCCTCTACAGGAGTACATAGATAAGTCTTGCAACACTACCAACAACCCACCTTTATACATTGGGAAGAGAAGGGAAGAGTTCTCCAACTGAATCATGTTGGGTAACCAAGTAGAGAAGCATGAATTGAGCATCGAACAACATCAACATAGTAGATTTGCAGATATTCATCCCTCCCCAAGTATAGATTGGCAAGAGATTATGAGTTGGTATTTTATCGATATGTTGATTCTTTGGGGGATACTCATAGTCAAGGGCATATTGCAGCTTGGGCCCTTTGGTGCGGGCAGTGATGGAGGGCTGAAATGGTACCATAACCCACAGGTCCCAGGATTTAGGTGGCATTGGGATCCGGGAGAATCCATTGGGGAAAGGATTGTTTGGGATCCAGGTAAATCTATTGAGGGGAGGATTGGTTGGAGGATTGTTTGGGATCTAGTTATTGGAGGATCCATTCAGGACCATTCAACATGGAGGGCGCATCGGATTGTATGGGATCCTAGTATTAATGTACAAATGCTTCTGTTGTGGATAGAAGTGGATCGCTTGAGGACAAGCAATCTTTGGGCAGGAGGATTTGTAATATTCCCTTTCTTGATCCAGTCAAAGTGGATAGAATAGATCCATGGTACTTACCATGGTATTTTCCCATGGTATTGACCCATGGTATTTCTTGTTGGTATTGACCCATGGTATTGACCGTTGGTATTGACCCATGGTATTGACCGTTGGTATTAACCCATCAAGCCTATAAAAGGGGAGAGAAGCTAGGCATTTAGAGCATTCTGGATTATGTATCTTATTATGTTTGGGTTGAGAACTTGGCCTGGCCAGTTCTAGCATTGATCTCAGGACGAAAACCCCGAGGTGATGTTTATGTGGTGGATCCATCCAGGATTCACAAGTGGGCTTCAATTTCTTATATTTTTCATTGTCCAGCAGTTGTGCATGCCATTTGTAGGATTTTATGGTCTGGGCATGTATCTTACTTTCAGTAAATAATAATAATATAAATAAAATGGCTGCATTTCTTGTGTTCTAGTTCTTGATGAAAGACTGTATTAAATGAGAATACTAATATGTTTTAGATCTATGAAATTTTTTATTGTTTGGAATCTTACAACCCTGGATATTAGGATTTGAGATCTAATCTTAGCATCTCAATCCTATCATCATCATAACAAAAATCTAATTATGACTTTATCCATTAATTCCAACACTCCCGCTTAATGGAGATAGGGTACTGAACATTAACATACGCCTGTTGGTCTAGTCTCAGCTAGGCTTACAATAAAAAGCATGAAAAAACTTGGTAATAGAGTTTTCATTTTTGTTTTTATGCTTGTGACTCCATACTTGTTCATTCTTAGTCGAGGCATCATCTTCACTTTCCTCACCGTGAGGTAGTGATGTATTTGCACCTCATTTCTTCCCCAGTGATGGACAGCTTGAGCGCTTATCTTCGCCCTTCTCAAAGTTATGACAGACTTAATAGGAGAATGTTTTCTCTCACTATTTTTGGTGTCACGCATGTGAACTTCCACAAAGTTGTCTTCAACATTTTTTTCATCTTTACATCCTTCCTGAAGATCAACTCGTGACTCTTCATTATCAGGATTTTGCACACCAGATTGTGCCTCTTTTTTGTCGTGGTCATCAATAGAACCACATTGTTTTTTTGAAAAAATGCTACCCATGCTATCCAAGCTAACGCCTCCAAATGTCCACATGAGAAAATCAGCATCATTATCATAATCAAACATATCTAAAAATATAGACATGTTGTCAACGTCCCACTTATCTCACCTCCAACTTTCAAGCTCTCATTCACATCATAGCTCGAGTCTCTCGCTGCGCTTTTTTAAGTTGCTTTATTCCAAATGATTAGAAAAATTTATGGCTTTTTCAGGGCTTCTATGAAGCTTCCTGATAATTACACGGCAGGAGTTGTGGCTGCGTTTTGTTCCCAGGTACCCACGACGAGCTCCCTTTTGAATAAATCCTCTTTGCGTGAAAGACTGAGGGAATAGAACATCTGAGCCACTTGGTCGGCGGACTCTTTGTTGTGGAGGTTTGGTCACGGTGCTCCAACCACCGTTAGCATCATAGAACTCGGTCACTGGTTTCAAACCACTGTGCAACCCATATCTTAGCTCTGCTATTGACTTTAATTGACCAGTGAATTAACTAGTAGCAGCGGACAGTGGATTACAACCTCTTACGGCCTTCAATGAAGTTTTCTACACACTGTAATGACCACAATGACAAACTTTCTCTCAGCCTCAATTAAAAAACAACATAAAAAATTAATCCTATGCAGAAGGTTCGATCCAAAATCCAACCTCACAGATTAAAGAAAGCAAATCACTGCTGGTAGTCAGATCACACCAGAAAAGCAATCTAAAAAATTAGAATCAAAAGGCACTCAAGAAACGGCTAAATCAAAACTACGTAACAATATACCTATTCTCCATTAATTCTAACACTCCCCCTTAATGGAGAAAGGGATTATTAAACACACCTAATGTATCCCTAAAAAAATCAAACTTCAGTCTTCCCAGAGGCTTAGTGAATATATTAGCCATATTATCACAAGAATTACAATACTCTACACAAATCTCTTTGGATTGCACTTTTTCCCTGACAAAATGAAGTTGAGTGTCTATGTGCTTAGTGTTTTTATGAAACACGGGATTGTAATCTAGTTTGATGGAACTCTGTTTGTCACAATTGATGATCATAGCTTCTGTCTGTTCTTCCCCTACATCTTGGAGAAGTCTACAAAACCAAACTGCCTCACATGTTGCTGCACACATGGCTTGATATTCTGCTTCTGCTGAGGATAAAGCAACACTATGCTGCTTCTTGCTGGACCAAGAGAAGACCTCGGAACCAATGTTGAAGGCATAACCTATAATTGATCTTCTATCATCTAGATTTCCCGCATAATCATAGTCTGTATAACCTGTCAACTTAACATCAAATGAGTCAGAATACAAAATACCAAAGTCTAATGTTCCTTGCAGATACCTTAATACTCCTCTCGCTGCACGCCAATGATTTTCATGGGGTTGAGTCATAAACTGACTCAAAACAATCACTGCATAAGCTAAATCTGGTCTTGTTGTAGTCAAATAAATAAGATTACCAACCATTTGTTTGTACAATGTTGCATCTGCATATTTCGAACCATCATTTAACTGAATTTTGTTGTTCTGTTGTAAAGATACAAATGCAGCCTTACACTCATCCATCTTAAATCTAGACAACAAACTCTTTGCATACTTACCCTGGGACAAGAAATTTTGGCTTACATCTCTCCACACTTCTAGACCCAAACAATATTACATTTCTCCAAGGTCCTTCATCTCAAATTTTTGTGATAATTTCTGCTTGATTTCTTCAATGAGATTGTCTGCACTTCATGTTATTATCAGATCATCTACATATAAATAAATCACCACTATTTGTCACTCATTATTAAACACGGTATATAAATTTGGATCATTTTTGCTCCGTTCATAACCATGCATGAGGAAAAAAGAATCAATTTTTTCGTACTAGGATCTAGGAGTCTGCTTTAAACCATATAAAGCTTTCTTTAATCTACATACTAGGTGTTCTTCTCCCTTCTTAACAAACCCTTCAGGCTACACTAAATATACTTCTTCTTTTAAGTCACCATTTAAGAAAGCGGATTTAACATCTAATTAATGTATTTTCCAATGATGCTTAGTGGCTAAAGAAATTATCATTCTGATGGTATTTAATTTTGCAACAGGGGCAAATGTTTCCTCAAAATCAATACCTTCTATCTGGGAATACCCCTTTTCCACCAACCTTGCTTTATGCTTATCAATAGACCCATCTGCTTTAAATTTCAATTTAAATAACGATCTGCAACCTATGGGTTGTTTATCATTAGGAAGCTTTACTAGATCCCAAATATTGTTCTTAATGATTGATTCATATTCTTCTTTCATTGCTTTCTTCCATTTAGGACTTTTACTAGCTTCATAAAAATTAGAAGGTTATGCAATGTTTAACATACCAGTCATGAGCGCACAATCCCTATATCGAGCTGGTAACTGTTTTGGCCTGCTGGATCTTCTGAGTGATGGGGGTTCAATTATTCTATTTCTTTCTTCTCTTTGTGGACTGAACTCATTTTCTTCCACATTATCCTATTGTTGCTGTTGTTCCTGCTTCTGTTCCTGTAATTGACTGATTCCTATTTCACTATCCTCTTCTGGAAGTAAGGGTACATGCCATTCTTCATTGTTTTGAACATGGTTTCAATCATCAACCTATTCATGAAATATTACATCTCTACTAACAAACACCTTGTGAGTAGAAGGGTCAAACAATTTATAAGCCTTATACTCACTGTAGTATCCAATGAAGGTACATTTAATGGCATTTGAATCTAACTTCTTCTTGTTCTCTTACAACCACCGTTAGCATCATAGAACTCGGTCATAGGTTTCAAAACATCGTGCAACCCTTATCTTAGCTCTTCTCTTGAATTTAATTGACCAGCGAATTGATTGGAAACAGTGGATGGTAGATTACAACCTCTTACGACCTTCAACAAAGTTGTCTACACACTGTAATGACCACAACGACAAACTTTCTCTCGTCCTCAATTAATAAACAACATAGAACTTTAATCATATGCAGAAGGTTCGATCCCAAATCCAACCTCATGGATTAAAGAAATCAAATCACCGCTGGCAGTCAGATCACACCAGACAAGCAATCTAAAAAATGAGAATCAAAAGGCACTCAAGAAACAGCTAAATTAAAACTACTCTGTTGAGCAATTGACGAGATGGAAGCGGCGTGGCGAAATGCTTCGCTGGAGTAGGGAAGCAGCGGAATACGCAGAGGTATGTACTCTCATTGACTCTCCCACAGGCCTGTGCATATGCAACTCGATCCACGATGGAGGATGTGTATTCTGAAGGGTATTGAAGCTTTCGACCAGGAAATCTCTTCTCGCTGATAATCGGTAGATAGGTTGAGGAAAGTTGTAGTTAGTGTAACCAGTGCTGCACGGGCGGCTCATGCATCAGTTATGGGCGGCGTGGCTCAAATCTCGATAAAAAACTCAAGCATTAAATTGGTAGAAAAAGTCTTCCTGCTCAAACGTTTTCTGGATAATTGGAAGCTCCGCGAATAGGTTTGGAGATTCCAAACAAAGGAAAGAAATTTGACAGCGATAATGAAGAGAAGAAGAGGAATTATGACAGCAAACCTGTTGCATTCCGATCTTCACAGGCACTCTTCTACTCATGTTTGCAGCGCAGCACTCCTGATGCAACAGGTGCAAGTGCGCAGGCAGCGGACAGAGATCTCTTGGCAGCGTTCAGTGGCCACGCAGGAGGCTCCTCCTCTACAACTTCTAGCACGAAATCACACATCTGTTGGTCACTGCACCAGATGAAGCGATATGGCGCAACCCTTAAACAGTGTTGGTTCCTTAGGAAACAATTGCGATCCACCAGTAGGTAGATCTATACACAGCTCACGGACCAGCTCACGGGCTTTTAGATCACTTCACGCATTCACTCAACAGCAACCATCCTCCACGTATCCTCACGTCGTCATATCGTAGAGGCAGCACAGATCCACTTCAGCTTCGACCTGAAGCTTCGATACCATGATAAAAAATGGATTTACATTAGCTAATTGACTCTCCAGGTAAGATACATGGAGAGTGTACAAACACTCATACACACACACTTTATATTGAGTCAGATGAGCCTTAATTATATAGGCTTTCACACTAATGAGATGGTTTCAACCACTCCCTGGATATTAGGATTTGAGATCTAATCTTAGCATCTCAATCCTATCATCATCATAACAACAATCTAATTATGACTTTCTCCATTAATTCCAATAATTTTATCATGGTATTAAAGCTTCAGGTTCGTACTGGGATTAAGAGAGAGTGTAATTTGTTGAGCATCTGGTTCGAGATATTCAGTGGCTACCTGGAGAAGTAAGTTAGCCGATTGTGTTGGAATCTTATGTTGCCAATAAAAAAAATCCTTCCCAGCAGTGTTGTGCCGACCGGTTGAGATTCGGTTTGTGCTGCTTTGCGAGTGATCTGCAAAAAGTTCGTGGATCAGTAATTCTTGCTTCAAGACCAGATCCTGTGCATTAGTAATTATTGATATGTCTCATGAATTCAGCAGTGAATACAAGAATTATATAGTTCATTTTCCTCCTACACTTGACAATCAACCAATGGGTGATATAGATCCTTCAATCAAGGCGATTGAAGAGAGCACACATGGAAAGAGAAATACTATCCGTGGAATCGAAATCCTTTTTTTGCCTAAACTGGTGGGGCAGGTGGAAACTGGAAAAAATCTAGAGAAATATTCTCAGAAATATCTCTGGGACATTGTTATGAATTTTATAATAGATGGGCGATTACTAGTGTTTTTTCATTTTCTTTTCCAGAATCCAAATGTCGAAGAAAGGCTTGTCCAAGAAATAAATGTGCTTGTGAACAACAATATTACGATGTCATTTGGGTCAAGCAACAGTATCTGTAGCCAAGGTAGTGGGCTATTATAATGCAGGTACTGTGGAATTTATAATGGACACTCTATCCGATCATTTATTTTTTCTTGGAGATGAACACTCGTCTTCAGGTTGAACACCCAGTCACTGAAATGGTAATTGATCAAGATCTTGTAGAGTGGCAAATCCGAGTTGGAGGAGAATGATGTGTCCATAACATTGAGCCAAAGTTATTATTATTTTTATTAATATATATATATATATATATATTAGTTTTGTAAATTAAGTTATGATGAATTCCATAGAAAGTTTAGGATGCAATAACTGATTCTAGATACATTCTGTATCTAGACGGCTTCCCTAGATAACTAGTGAGTACAACAGTTAGCACCCATGTATTTCAGTGGACGGGATCTCATCCATAGAATGACTAGGAGTTCAGCCACTACAAACATGTAATCAATTGTGTTTGAAGAGATCAAGTGGTAGTAAGGTTCAACATGAATGGTCGTCCAGATAGTATGGCAGTTGCGGATCTAGGGAAGGATTCCTCATTCCTTGAAGACTTGGGAGTGGTCTTCTAATGAGGTTATTAGATAGTTTGGGGTGTTTTCCAGTAATTGACTTCGGGAGGTCCTTGATTCGAGAGTTCAGGAGTCGAACTCGAGAATCCAACTTGCTGACTACACCTTTACGAGGGTTATGAGACAACTTGATGGAGCATCTACTGATAAGATAAAGAATGATTGTGTTTTCAATAAATTTATGTAATGTAAGCATTAAGAGGGGATGTTGGAATTAATGCTTACATCCTATATTTGAGATGTTGGTTTGTAATGGTTGAGAAATTATCTCAACATCTCCTTCTAACTTAGGAATAAGTTAGATCTAGAAAAATCTATATAATAGAGTAATATGAATGTAATCTCTGTGTGTGTTTTGACGCATACACCTTAGTGTGTAATATATGAATACTTTTAATTAGTTTTATCACAAAAAAGAATGAGTATTCTTGCAGGGATGTCTTTCGCCTCCAAGTTATTGCTTCTTTTTATTGCTAGCAGCGTTTGTGCTTCAAATCCATTAGCTGCTTCATACTATAAATCACTGCCTCCGAAGCCATACCTTTACAAATCTCCTCCTCATCCATCTCACATTCCATTATAAGCCGCCCCCTGCACCCACACCCAAGCCTCCAGTTGTGGAGAAACCACCGCCCGTGCCTATTATATCTCCACCTCCTCCCAAACCTACACCTGCTCCATATGTCAAGCCTCCCCTAGTTGAGAAGCCCGTTCCTCCTCCTTCACCACCAAAATCATGGCCAACTCCCGCTCCTCCCCACCATGAACACCACAAGCACCATAAACACCATAAACCTTCTTTAGTGACCAAACCGCCAAAAGCTGCTCCAGTCCCACCAGAAAAACCATACGGATACAAATCTCCTCCTCCCTCAACCCATGTCGTAAGTCCTGCTCCCCCCAAAGTAGTACCCACTTTACCCTCTCCCCATCCCAAACCACCAGTCTACCCCTCACCACCCTCACGCCACTACTCTTACAAGTCTCCTCCGCTACCTCCATATTAGATTCTGAGCAGCAACTATGGAGCACCGTTTCGTACTGATAAGGTACATTATTGTTCTTTATAAGTATTATTTGATAGATCTTACATATTTCTCCATGATATATGATTCCATGCCATTCTGTAGAATGTTTCTGTCCACGAGGGTTGATTATTCCAAACAAGTTTTTATGGTTTACTCCAGCTACTGTAGATTGTTGTTTGTGTTATAATTATATATTTCTTGATGTATATAGATTAACTGCATTGTACTCTTTCGTTTGATCTCCAGCTTATCATATGTGTGTATTTTACTTGCAGTTAAACAGAGATTAGAGAGACACCATGACGAAGATGGGTATATTACTCTAGCTGTAGACGTTGTTGAGAAGCTAAGTGCTGAGCTGGATCTCTACCTGAACTTTTCCTTCGATCTCATTTATCTAGTATTTCTGTAATAAATTCGTTTGACCATTGTCAGAATATAAAAAACCATCTAATGATGTGAGAAAATATATATGGTTAATTTCAGCAGCCCAATAGTTTCGTATTTTATTGACTTAAGTAAAATTGTTTAGGATTTTATTGATTTAAAGTTTACGGTATGATAATTTGAAGGAAAAGGATCACTAAAATAAAACAAAGTGGCGTATACTTGATTCAAAGCAAAGGTTCACAGATATTCTCCAACGGTTTCTGTTTTCTATTTTCAATCCCATGTTAATATTTACCTGTAATAGTGGTTGTTGACTGAAAATATAACATATGAAAACCATTAAATGTAATTTTTAAGTCAAAGCAATATGACATAATTACCTGAGTGACGTAGAAGGAGGATCTAATGCTTAGTGACTGATAGCATGCATCACATTAATCTCAATATACAGAATACATGAAGACATGCAATAACAGTCAAAGAGTTATGCAATATGGGTGTATCAATGCTGAAAACAATTTGATATGAGTGAATGCAAACTGAAGGTAACTTTGAAAATGTAAAGCGTGTATTGTACTGCTTCGGAGTACGAACTACTAAATTCGTCCACGAAGTTATACTGATCATGTGTACATATATTTGACGAACTATTGTCATCGCCATGTATGCCCATGTATGCAAAACCAAAAAAGAATAACATGTTTTTTTTATTTTTTAAGAATTGCAAAACACAAAAAGATACTATAACAATGTTGGGGTATGGATTCGCAATGACATGTGATGGTGTTGAAAAGCCAAATGCATCCTTCATGTATTTCAAATACATGCCCTTCAGCACATTCGCAGTTTTATCAATATGACGATAACAAAATGGACATGAAGAAAATTATTTTTTTCAGCGTAACGAATCTACACCAAAGGATCAATACACAGTTAACACATTAGTATTTTAGGTTAATTTTTTTTTACATTTTTCATTTATTTAATGTTTAAATATAAGATCTAATATATTCAACATACAACCGAAGAAGGACATTATGTTTAATAAGGAAAACTTTATGCATTTTCGAATTATAAAATCACGCTAAGATGCTCATAACCTTGAGAAATAAAAAGTATTCAAAATTACGATTTCTTATTATGGGGTAAATATTGTATTGTTTTCTAAACTAAAAATTACATGAAAGGATTGACAATTTAAGTTAGCACAGCTGGATTATATATATATATATATATATATATATATATATATATATATATATATATTTAATGTAAAGACATAAAATATCAGAGTGTTAGGAAGTTTAAAATTTATTATGTAAAGTTTAAAATATATGTCTTCTTTGCTATATAGACAAAATGAAAAAATGTAAGAAGAAGAAACTAGGGATATAGCAAGTGACATAATGGACTATGTCTTCTTTGCTATAGAGAAAAAATGAAAAAGTGGAAGAAGAAGAAACTAGGGATATAGCAAGAGACATATGGAGCTATGTGAATCTTATCTATGACATGGATGGTGTTAGCACTTCACCAGTTTTCCAAAGGCTAAATGGAGACTGACAAAGGTAACCACAAACCACTTTGACCTAGTAGCTAGCCCTACCAAGCTGAGAGGGTTCTCTCAATGTGATCACATTCAAGGGTTGACTGTGATATGAAGAATATTAGGCTCAGGTAGGTTTTGAGAAATTTAGGGTTTGATGCTGGATCACAGATGAAACCAAGTAACTAGGTCTAGGTATCAAAGGGTTTACAATTGCAAAAATATAAAGGAGCAAGGTAGAAGTGGATCTATGATGGCTTTAGCATTTGTAGGTATGGTGGTGAGTCTGAAGGAGTAGAGGGATTTAATGAGCATGTTCAATCATGAATTCATTAAACTGGAAGCATGAAACACAAAATGACATTTCCATATAAATAGAGCTAAATCAATAGAATTTTTCCTATGAACTATAAGGAAAGCCATTGAAGATACAAGATATGAAAGAGGAGCTATATATCATTCAATAAAGACTATAACAGAGAATATACATGATCATACACTCACTTCACATGCATTCCTAGATAACAACTACAACTTCATCCTTTGATTTATGAAAATAAGAGTGAAAGTACAAACTAGAAGATTACAGTCCACTCATGTCCAACGAGTCAAATGACTCTGAAAATGATAGATATAGACCAAAAAAACATCTCCCCTCTCTCAAGGGTTGAATCCATCAGTCGTGGAGCTGATTACATGATAAGCTCAATAAAACCCTAATGTTTAGTGGAGGTCAACCAATTCACCTCATCATAGGAAAATAGATACATTTGACCAAAATTACATTTACAAACATGTATCTAACCTATTCACTATTTACCATCTCAACTACACCTCATGACATCATCATTCATCAATTACATAGGTCAAACAACTTGTAAAAATTTCCTTCTGGAGAAAGCGTAGCAAGCTTAGAGAAAACATAACAAGCTGAGGAAAAATGACTTTTGGAGGCCTTCCATGTGTCCAAATCAGGAAATGAAGGTACCATTGGAAAGCTTTGGATGTCTACTACATGATAGGTTCATCAAGTACTCAAAAAGGTGGATCCTTGCCTTCCAAATCTTCAATCTCCTAAGAGTACTCAGAAAGCGTAGAGAAGGCTCCAAAAACAGGGCAGAAAGGTGATTTTTTGCATGTTCTTGGGCATTTTGAACCCCCAGAAGTGGCTGACATGGCCCAACCGATGACTCAGATTGATGTACTTATCAAGAGGAATCCAAATATGCTAAGTTTTCCTCCAATGGACCCCCCCCAACAAAATCGTAATGTGGCCCATGCTACGCTTTTGCCAGTATGGCTAGTTTTTTGAATTTCCAAATTTGACCAAAATTTCTCAAAAAACAAAATTTTCTCCAAAACTCCTCAAAATTTGTCCAGAGGTGCCTCATAAGGTATGTTATTCCACTAGGGAATCATCAACAAGAATCTCGAAGTTGGCCTTCTCCTTTTGACTTTTTAGGGTTTCCTTCAGTTTGGCTTGCAATTGTTTGACTTTGACATTGCAAATTTGATTTCTTGCATAGTAGTGACTAGCCATGTGTTTTTTGCATATTTTTGGCCCTATTGGATTTTTCAACAAGCTTCTCCAAGTGAATATTGAATTTCTCAAGCCAAAACTCATTGTTTTCATTGATTTCCATGATTATTCTTTCTTCAAAGGTCAACTCCTCATACTGTGGAGTTTGCTCTCTTTCCTTCTGCAATGCTCTTCTGAGACCCATGCTCCTTGGTCTCTTCCTTGTCACCTGCTTTTCATGCTTCTCTGAATCTTCACTATGAGCCACTGCTTTGCCTTTCACATCATGTATACTAGCCTTAAACTGACTTTTCTCTAAAGACAATGATTTTTCCTTCCACTGATTGTTTTCTTACTCTAGGAAGGAAATGATGAAATTATCCCTTGCCAAGTTGTTTTGGAGTTCTTTGATCTGAGCTTATTTGTCCTCGATGACACTTTCTAGGTTTTCCTGCTCTTCACTGGCCTCCAATTCTACTAAGTCAAAGTCATGCTCCTAATCATGCATAGATGTCTCATGATGTAATGGAGTTTTGTGCTTTGCTGATTTGGGCTTGGCCCCTTCCTCAATCTGAGGAGAAAAAAAAAGCCTTCTTCCTCTTTGATATGTTTTAGTGAGATCAATCTTAGTGACCCAAATCTTCCTCCTCAGTAAAACAATTCTAAGTGAACCAACCTCCACATGTCTAGATGACGTTAAAGGTGTTGATGGAGAACTAGGGCTAGTAGGCTGGTTACTAGAAGACAAAAAGACATATGCCTGCATGAAAGTTTCCCAAGTGATACTCTTCTACTCAAGTTGGTGTAAAACAATGATTTTGATCAAAGGATGGTGGAAGAGGCTACTTTGAAGACTACTCTGCTTATGCTAGACATTATTTACCATATTTACCAAACTTCTGTAGAGGTAATAGGTAAAATTGAGTGGCTTTACCCCTGTGAAATGCATGAAAAGTCTAACATGATACCCATATAATCTAGAAAATCTTCCCTCATAGGTGAATTACTTCATGATGATGTTCATGAGTGTTGTGTACTTCTCAAGCAGGTGCCCAACAGGAAAAATCTTCTTCATGTGTTGTCTATAATGTCTTCTGAGATAGGGCTGGTAATTGTGAAGGCCCAGGTCTTGATTCTTAGCCCATTTTCACCACGATTAGGTATCCCTGTGGCCTCAGCTACTATATCAGTTGATATAGTGAAAGTAACCCCTATAATTGTTACTTGGTCCCTTTTGAGTTGAGTGACAAACAATTTGGTCAATGTGGCATTTTATTTAACTTTTTCAACTAGTTCACAAAAAGGAAGACACCTTAGTGCTTGAAAATAGTGCTTGGACAGCGATGTAGACATCATTTCAAGAGTGGTTAAGGGCTCATGTGTTATCACCTGACCTCCTTTGTTATAATATTTCTTCTCCTCCATTTGGTTGATTGCAAGAGGAAAAACCCTAATAGGACAAACAGGGGAAGGGAGAAAAGGGATAGGATGACTAGGCTAGGGAAGGGAGATGAGAGTGGGAAAATTTAGGGAGATGGGAAGGGGTCTTAGGGAACTTTAGGGAGTGAAATGGAGTTAAATGAGTGAGGGAATTGGGCTAGGATTTTTTTAACACAGTCCTAGCTTGGAAAACTGCCCAAATTTGCAGAATTAGGCTAGGGTTTAGTGTTTGGGACTTAGGAATTGGGAATGAGAGAGTGTAAAAGCTATGGGAGATGATTTTGGGTGTGAGGGAAGGTGAAAATTCTGTGGGAGAATATATTTTTCTTGCAAAATTTGAAAAATAGCGCTAGCCATTAAAACACAGCATAGAGGTCAATGGAGGGTTTACACACTAAAATTATGAAATTGAGCTCTAAGAAGGGGTTTAATTAGGTGTAAATTACTTTTCCACTAATTCTAAACCCTGTGATATCCTTCAAAAGCCTCCAAACTTGGTTTAATGCCTCCAGGAGAGAAAACATAGTGTTTGGATGAAATCGTAGTGTGGAGGGCAGAAAGTGCAACGTGGCTACTTTTGGCACCAAACTTGGAGTATTTTTTACTTTAACTTGCACTTGATGATGAATGACAACTCTTCTTAAATGGGGTGAATGAAAAAATGAGTTGAATTTTCCTTTTTATAGCTTGTAGTGGTCACTTTTCTTCATGGTAGTGGGATGGCCCACTACATGTCCTTTTCACTTTACTTTGAAATTTTTAAAATTTGATACTTTCTTTGCAACTTTAGAAACATGATGAATTTATTACATATTGAAACATGAAGTACATTTGAAACCAAACTTTATTGTGAAAATTTACCTATTACCACGCCTCTATTGCTAGATTTTATGCATGGAATGATAGATTTTGTGATTGAAACATTAATGACGTAATGGAGACACTCAGCTGAATGAAATCATGATCATGATAATTGAAGTGATAATGATGAAATTTCAATTATGGTACACTCAACTGAGTGATGACAAGGACCGACATATAGAATTTTGAAAGGAGTGGAAATAGCCCTAAACACACTTCCCAATGACCAAATTTTTATTTGAAAACCTAATGAAATGACAAAAATTTGACTATGAGAACCTAACAAGACATGATAAGATCCCATTTGATCACTGGTGACAGGTTGCATATACTGACACTAACAGATGGGATCCTTGTGGTTTCCTAGAGTGCCTCCAACTGGGGGAGGGATGCCAAGGTGATGCTCAATGCACTCCAACCACTAATTCAGGTCCTTCATATGGCAATGCAAGTGTTCCACAGAGTGAAAACCATCTACCCTATGCTCATACCTATCTAGGAGAACCTTGAAAAAGAGAAATTTCATGTGCCAATAAAAATCCACTATGAACATGTATTGGCTCAAACAGCCATGTGTATGCCCAATGTCTAGGACCCAATCATACAACTAGAACCTTGATATTCAAGAGGTGGATCCTTTGTGTGCCCCCCTCTCTCTTGACACACATAAGCTCATTCTAAATAGGGCCTAGAGTAATCTCTCCAAATAGAGAAGAAAGTTTCTCCTATTATTGATGAGTATGTGTACTTCCTTTGCTAGCTCATTCCTAGTAGTATCCCACTCTCCTCGGAACACGAGCGCATGGATGAGGCATGATGGGATCACAAGAAATGGGAAAAGGTAGAGGAACCAAAAGATGGATGTAAAGGGGTTGATAGAGACCCATACTTATGAGAGTGTAGTAGAGAAAGACAAAGGCCAAAATTCAGCTAGGACAAAGGGTGAGATTAACTACTAATAAAAGAGAAGGGAGGGGAGTTGGTAAGGAAAAGTGCCTAGAGGGGGATCTATTCCCAGATAAGGAGAGCCATGAGCAGGAGAGAGGAGCCCAAATATGAAATGCAAATAGAATCAACCAGAGTGTTAACACTAGGAGGTCATTGGGGCTAGCAATCTCAACAAATATACTATGAATAGAAAATAAAATAAGTAACCAAAAAACAAGAGGTTTGACCATGTGTGGAAATAAGGCTCCCTCACAATTACAAGAAAACTCCATGGTGGTGGTATGATTTTTCCATCATTGAGAGGTATCATAATAATTCATGCAATGAGATTTGGGCTCAAAACAAGGGGAATTCTTGACGAGCTTGCATGGAAAGTATGGTAAATTTGCAAAGCAAAGCCCTTGAGAAAGTTGATAGCAATTTTATTTAGAACTATGGTCTAAATTAGAAATGATAGGACCTTCCTCACTCGATTTTTGGAGATGAACCAGAGCATGTAGGTCCTATAGTAGCAAGCTATTGTGAATGACATGAAATGAATTAACAAAGGAACCTAATATTTTATTGCATAAGTTGTTTCCTAGTAATTCTTATGGAACATGATCCTCTTATGGCAAACATCATTGGTATTTTCATAGAATGATGCTTCACATGAGAGAGGCTCTCACGTATATACTGGAGAATCAGGTTGCAGTCAAGGAATATGTGACTAGTGTGGATTCTATAGAAGTGTTTAATTACCATGTTGAGTGTTTGCAAGTGGCATCACCTTGTACCAATCCAAGCCTTTAACATCCCCTATGGGGATGTGTTGCGGCATGCCATGATCTCTTGGAAAGTTGTGACAATGACAACCTAACCCCCACCCTTTTTCTGGGATAACACCCCATTTGGGAGTATCATGTCTTTCTACATAAGTTTCTAAAAATCTTTCTTAATAGGAGAGTCCTACAGTTGGCTTTAGGTGGATGAAATTCTAGCGAAGATGAAATTCTAGCGAAGAGTCTAGACTTCCATAATTAGTAAGCATATCAACAAACTTATTCCCTCTTCGGAAGACATTGGATGGAATAATGACAGAAACATTAGTGATTAGGGAGGAGAACCTATATAATAATTCTTCCAACCACCAAAATTTGGAAATTTTGGTGATAGGAGTTCCATTTTGGAGTTTATGAAGCATGTTGATGATAAGTTGGGAGTCCCTTTCCACGAAGAGCTTGGAGAAGCCTTGAGTTTTCCCTATTTCTAGTCTTGAAATAAGTGAAATGAGTTATACACCATTGTTACTATCGAGGCCAAGCGTACCATAGTATATAAAGAGTGGAAGAATGAGGTGGCTTCGAAAAATACCACAATAACCAGTTGGATGCAAATTCCCTTTTGAAGCACCATCGAAATTCAATCTGAGGAAGGATATGGTCGAGGGAGATCTGGAATTAAGGATAGCATGTGATCCGAATGGAAAATGGCATCCACCTATGGTATTCATCTACCCATGTTATCAATCCACCCATGGAATTTACCCATGGTATTGTAAATGTCATCGACCCATTGTATTCATCCACCCATTGTATTTATTCGCCCATGGTATTGTAAGTGACATCTATTCATGATATTCATCCACCCATGGTATGTATCCACACATGGTATTCATCCACACATGGAATTTACCCATGGTATTGTAAGTGGTATCTACCCATGGTATTGACCCATGGTTTTGACCCATCGTATCCACCTATGGTATCTACACATTGTATTGTAACTCA
This sequence comes from Pinus albicaulis, assembly GCA_034641835.2. NCBI lineage: Eukaryota > Viridiplantae > Streptophyta > Pinopsida > Pinales > Pinaceae > Pinus > Pinus albicaulis. The sequence goes on along the minus strand of JAXQQM020079591.1, from coordinate 111,695 downwards.
AAAAGGGCTATAAATAACAAACCTCGGTTTGTAAAAGGAGAAATTTTCCACCACAATGTAGCTTCTATAGTTATTCTCTGTTTTAATAAAACAAGTTTCTTTGTGGTTTTATTTGCAGTGTGTTCTCTTTTTTTTCTGGCATTCTAATTTTGCAGATCTTGTCAATCCATTTCAATTTTGCAGATCTTGGGGGCCTCCCCCAAGACCTCCTTTAGTGGTATCAGATTTGTGTTGACTTCCATGTGGGAATGAGGTTTGAAATGCTATTTGGGCGATAATGTTTTGTAGCAACTTTGACAAAACTCCATGAATTTTTTTTTTAGCAATGAAGTTTGTGATTTGGAGAAAGACCCATAAGAATGACTCATTATATTGTAAGTGGTATCTACCCACAGATTATTCAAGGATGGATTGATGTAAATTCACCTCATAGATCATACACATTGACATTTAACTAAAAAAATAATAAGTAAATAAGTCCTTTATTAAAAAAAAAGACATTGTCCACCAATGTAGCTTTTACATTTATTCTCCATTTTATGAACAAGCTTTTCTGTTTATTTGTTGTGTCTTTTTTTTTTCTCTCGGCATCTCAATTTATAGATTCATTAACCATTTCATTTTATGTATCTTGATTGTTTCCCAAGATCCAGATCAGTGGTATCAGATTCAGGTTATGCCTCCATGGGAATGAGAGTTTGAAATATATTTCAGTTTCAATGTTTTGCTGCAATCTTCAGCAAACTCCATGAATTTTTTGGGCCACGCATTTTCAAATCAGATCTAAAAATTATGGTGAAAAAAAAAAAAACCAGATTTGGATTCTTTACGAGAAAATACTCAAATTAAAAAAAAACAAATCAAATTCCCAAAATCATGGTAAAGAAGGAAAACAAAACCCCATAACCAAGAAAAGATAGTTTTCAAAGAAATTCATTTGCTCACAAGAATGAGTATGAATAAAATGCAGACATTGTTAAAGAAAACAATTAATTATTCTGCTGAGTGATGACAATAACCATAGACACATTGCAACCGATTATAGAAGAAAATTTCAAACTTCAATCAAGTAATCTCAGCACAAGAAGATCATCAGTTCCTAGGTATTCCAGTTGTTTTCAAGGATATTTTTTACATATAATTATTTGTCATAAGGCTATATATTGTAGATCATATAAAAATTAAAGGAACCTATGGCATAATTACTATGTTTGTTTTGTCCTATTTTCATGTCACATAGGGTAATACACATGCAATAAATTCAGAGATGTGAAACATGTATGATCAACCATTGAATGTTTTTAGAAATTTGAAACAAAAAGACATGAAAATGAACTAAAATAAATTTAACAAAAATATTGAAGAAGAGATCTCCATCAACAATAATACGCATACGAAAAATTGGAAAAAAATAAATAGTAGCAAGAGAAGTGTGGTCATGCTCTGTGTGCACTAGAAGAAGAAAATCATTGCTACATATGCAGTGGATGCTCTCATCACATGTTTGGAGAAGAGATAATATTTAACTGTCTAAAGAAAACCAAGGGTTGTGAGGTTATTCTTGGTAATAGTGCACTAAAAAGGTGCTTGGAAAAGGTAGAGTTGATCTTGATATTGAAATTACGAATCAACTATGTATTATTCGTTGAAGGGATAAAGAAAAAAATTATTATGTGGTTCAAATGGCTGATAGAGGACTTGTATTTATATTAATTTCTTGAGAGATGAGAAATTATTATAGAAAAAGACACTTGAAATATTATGGGAACAAGGATTAGGAATGGATACAAGTTATATGTCTTGAATAAAATATAAGAAAAAAATAAGAGATTGAACTCAATCTCTTCCTCTTGAGACCTACAGTAAGTGAAGGAATCATCATTGAACTTCATGACATTTAGGTCTACAAGATAAACTTTCTGTTTGGAAAAAGGTACATGAGCTCAAGTTTAGTGGTGCATTGAAAAATAAATATTGCATGAAAATAATACGTGTTATTTTTCATTGCTTCATCCTGAGATTTGTGTACGAGTTGTTTTGTTGAAATCATAATTATGAGATGGTACCCTTAAGTTATATTCTACAATTATGATTCGATGACTATAATTTTTCAGTAGACAAATATCTGTGCACCTAGGGTTTGCACCTAGGTTTTTTTAAGGTTGGTGAAACCTATTGCATATTACCTATGTTTATGATTCTTATAGTCCTGATATTGAACTCATGGTACAATATGTACGCTACTGAAGTGATTACGATGAAGGTCTTGATAGTAAAGTCAAGGGTATTGTTGAACATGTTCAACGAAAGTATCTCATATTTCTATAGTATCTCCCTCTATTCAATACTATAATTATGTTCCTTTGCTAGTATAATGGAAGGATTTCGGCATGCTCCTCACATTGTATTATGCGAAATTTCATTTTTCAGTTGCATTTATGGTGTTTCGTACATCTGAGTTAAAGGTTGTGTAGTCATGTTTGAATTGTCAAGTATGTTCATTGGACAAGCTAGAGATCACATATATGTCACATATCATTATCCACATCATGTGTATGTATGTTGCATTCATATTGATGGTTGTGTTGGTTTGATCACATTGTATGAAGTATAAAGTGTTGATATTGAAAATATCAGTGTAATGATATTATGCCGTTAATAGATATATATTGCAAGCCACTCAGAGAATCTATTGAAATCCACCTATGTACTATATACTATTGGTAGGAGAAACAAGGAGACCTATTATGTGCTGAGGGGGAGATATCTTTATGCATATAGTGAACTCAAAATCACCCTTTCATTCAATATTTCATAGTGAGAAACATCATGTAAAGAACTTATTTGTGCCTCACATACAACCGTACATAGATGCTTTCTTATTTCTCTCTAGACTAAATAAGATGTATGACAACAAAAGGGTCATCATATCTATAGCCCCATGGTCTCGGGGAGAATTCTTTAGCTTGCAAACTGGGGATGGATATTCATACATTTTGTGCACATATTGATAGTTGATCTGATGTATTTAATCGACTACATTGAATTCCTATTCCACCTTTGTCATTGGTAAAAGGGGTGATAAAATCAATTCCAAATAGGGATATTGTTGGCATTATGACTAGTTTGTTGGCCTTGATCTCAATCTCGATTGGTGTGGCTTACAGTGTTGGCTTGAATAGGTCTGCGATGATTTTGTGGTTTTTGGTGTTATGAGTTGTTCTAGAAGTGATGTTGATTTTGGAAAAACTATAAATGTCCCTGACATGTTGATTTAGAAATTTGGAAGAGTTCTAAGAAAAGTAACTGTCATTTTCCCTCAAGTTAGCATATCATTGTTGGGAATATAAATAGTAGAAATGATGATTCGAACATACTTTAGGTGCGAGGTTTATCACAAAACGATTCTTGTACGTGAATAGAATTAAAAAAACAAATGACCAAACCATCAAGTTTCCCAAGGCAATGATGCAATCAGATGGGTTCAACATCTAATTCGTTCATTTAAACAAAACTATGGTTTTTCTTGTAGAATTAAATGGAAATAAGATCATCAATTCTATGGAATTATCTTATTTGTGTGTGCACATGGAAGATTTATGTCTCTGACTCTAGCAGTAGTGGAACTTTGTAGGTATTTTTATGAATGGTTTTTCTTATTTTGGAAACACATTTAAAGAAGTTCAAGTGAAAAATTTTTCCATGGGAATACTTATACCCATAAGCTTATTTCCCCTTCTTGTTTTTATGCTTTAATGTGTAAGTGCATGTTTGTTCCGAGATAGGTATAAATCGAATCATGTACACCAATGAAGATATGAATATTCTGATATAATGTTTGGACTTCAATTTAATTGGTCTATTCCTCTAGAGTTGTTCTATGTTTCCTTGGCTTGGATAAAACAAGAATTTGTTGATTTATAGTGGTCGTTCAAATTATTATGAAGCATGTCGTTTGATTTATACTCGTGAAATATCTGAGGTATCATGAAGTTGATATGCATTTGTTGACTAACATGTTCATGTATAACTTCAGACCTGTTTGAACCAGTGTATTCAAATATATCAATTGTTGTCTTTATATATGTACAAGGGCTCGAATATCTTGACCAATTTCTCAACTACTAAGTCAGGACCCTTGAAAATTTAATATTCAATAATTTTACTGCAAATGCAATCACAATGCATATATCATCTTTAAATGACTAGTGCACATTTGGGAAATAATTATGATTGAAAACGTTTATATGGTAGAGAGAAGTCATGTGTGTATTATAGAATACAAAGGACCAATTTTGTCGATAGCAGATGTTAAAATATGCATGATACAGATGCAACGTAGGTTGACTTATTATTGGAAATGGAAGTGGCTTTCATGAATAAAGAAAAGAGTGTCCATGGAAAATTATATGCTTCCATGTGCAGCATTTTGGTTTGATGTTCCCATACATGTTAATGGGAGAGCGACCATACAAAGAATTTCCTAGTAAATGAGGTGATATTGTTTAGAGGAACCTTGATGTGTTGTTCTCTTTATATTATAATCAATTTAAGTTTAAGTGGGTCCTTAATTAAGCTCGTTTTCTTGTAGTAGATATCTTATATGATTGAGCCTAATTTCCTAAATATGGACTGATCCCATGTGTATGTCTTTGTACACTACCAGCTATGTTAGTGTATTGACAGTTTTATGTATTTTGCTGAGAAAATTTTGGAATTGTGCTTGCAATTGTGGCTAAGCGAGTTCATGAATGAGTGAGAGTATGATAATATGGTTTGTTTTATAGTATTTGTATGCAAGGGAACATTGTTATTTGAGGAAATATTCTATTTTGAAAACATATTTATCGTGTCTCAACATTATTGAGCAGAATGATTTGAGTAAGAGTTTGATGAGTTGGGGTCTTGTGGAGTTGATTGAGTTTTTTATTAAGTGTGTATGCTCATGAGGAGCGCATTTATTGGACGAGTGAGGCTGAATATGGTTGTTGTTGCACTATTGCGACTTTTATACAGTGATGTTTTAAAGGAAAAATAACTTTTTTTTAGGATTTTTGTTGAGCTATTGGGTGAAAAAATAAAGTATAACATTGTCATATGAATGTTGGGTAATGAAATTGAGTTGTTGGTGGTAGGATTTGACACCATTGACGTATTTTATATCTTGTTGAGCCTAATGAGCTATGGTTTGGAAATATGCTGATGAATCATTGAATTTTTCTATTGATGTCAAAATTTTGTTGTAGGATAATTTTTTTGTTGTTGTTAATTGATTTATGCATGAAGAAGCATGTTTATGTTGTTGTAATTGTGTGGGGGTGGTTACCCGGATGGTTTTTTATTGCGAATGACCCCTATTTGATGTTTAGATAGGCTTTGTAATTAATTTTCATGACTAAATTTGTCTTGTGAGGCTTGATGTTTGATGTATCCTGCAGGCTAATTTGATGAGGAGTGTTAGTATTGGCCTGGGTGGGTAGATAATTCAATGCTACTACGATTTATTTGATCACGAGGGTTTGTTATTGATGAGCAAGTTGTTAGGGTTTGATTTCATGTGTGAGGAGAGAGTATGACTTGGTATATTATTGGCTTTATTGATGTTTTTCAGTTCTATTGAGGAGATTAATTTTTTAATCAAAGACTCATTGTAGAGAGGTTTTGATATCTTGTTATTAAAATTAATGGTAAAAATGTGATATGTGGGACTAGTTTGTAAATTGAGGAAACATGGTCAATTATATTTAATTTTGTTGCATGTGGGATAGAGTATGAAATATTATTTTAAACAAGGTCCACATAGTGTCTAAGGGTTGGAGCCTTCAGTAAGGGAGTGGTAGTTTCTCTAATCGGCGGTCAATAAATTTGATTGAAGAGTGGTACTTGTAGAAGCAATAAGAGGTGGTACTGTGAGAAACAACTATGGTGGTAACCTCCCGCATAAGAGCTTGCACACTAGTACAAGTTTGTGCTAGTGAAATATGTTAAATAATATTTTTTTTATAAAAATAAGAAGGCATAGAAAACACCAATGTCGCTGTAGTTAGGTAGTACTCCTGTATCCAAATGGTCCCCAAATATGTATGTTGCGCTTTTGATATGGTGCACTATTATGGTTCTCATGTAACCTTATGATTATATGTTTCACATGTTCTACTTCTTATGCTTAGATATAATGTAATAATGTTCTACTAGTTAAATGATGATCTAGTTAACATTAGAAGAAAATTTAAACTAGGTAAAACTTGATTCCACATGAATTTTTTTTTTTCACTAGAAATTTTTTTTGTAATTAGGTTTAAACAAAAATATATTTCAATTAATTCATTTAATGTATTTAAATCATTTCATTTGAATATTTGATAAAGTTTTTTTAAAAACATACACTTCATTTATATGTTAAAGGACATAATTTGATGTAAATATTGAAAAATATAGGTCAAACACATGATGTAATTAGGAAGAAATATCAACATCTCGAATTTAGGTGATTATATTATTAAAAATAATTACATTCTTAAAAACTGATAATCGTGTTTAAGAAATATCAGTTTAAATTATATTTTTCATTAAAATTTTAAAATTTAATTAGGGTGGTCTTGTTGAGGTAATCCAGCCCCGAGGAAAATCGATATCGATAACACTTGGGGATCACTTATAATTTAATAACCTATTGAATAATTAACTGTTCGATCCTCATATTAATATATTTGTAAAAAATAATTTATTATTATTAAAATGACTTATTAAAGCATGGGTTTCATGCTTGGTCTATATTTAGATTAAGGTCCCCATTATGGACTTCTAGGTTAGTCATTAGAGATTTAAATTGATTCATTCAAAGATTTTGAATCATGTAATATAGCTTGAGTCGAAGTCAATTTATTTTTTACTTATCCATAAAGTCATCATCTTCAACAAGGTCATCATTCTCCGTTTCCCTTCAACAAATCTTAGTCAAAGACAACCCCGCAAGCTTCACCTCTCTCTCAAAAGATACATGATGACCCCAAATAAGAATATTCAAGCTGCGAAAATAAATTCACAATTGTTCACATAATAATTTAATCTTATTAACTATGTGGTAGATCACTATATACAACAACCCAAGTACTTCACATTACCCTAGTTCATAATCTTTACATTGATTGCAAAAGTATGTTTAGTTTAACTTCAAAATATAGTTTAGATATCTTTAGAATACAACACATACCTGATATGATGCAGCTCAAATGTAACACATCTTAGGTGTCATTATAGTTTAATTATAGCCACAATTTTGATACTATCATTATTTTAATCGCTACCTTAGAAAGAATCTCATATGATCTTGTTACTATTACATTCATCGTGATACTTAGTGATATGATGTTTATATACTCGATGCTATCTCGCCATGATACCTTGTGCTATCTCATTCAATAAAGTCATCGATACTAAAGTAAATGTCATCATAGATAATGTTCGAGTCCCACAAAATTAATCGATCTTGGGATACCATAGGATTAAGATCCTTACAAGCTACGTCTCAATGTTATTGCAAAAGAATGAGGATGAAGTTTCAAAGTGGGAAGAAAAGGAGATCTAGGTGTAAGGGAGATCTCATTGCTAGCATAGTGGAAGGATGACTCGATGTGAGAAAGTCCTGGCCACTGCCTCAAATGCCTAATCTGAATCTATGTAAGATTCCAAGTTAGGTTTTGTGTTTGGTTGGAATATTAATTTTTTCTTTTTGTCATTTAGTTGGATGTGAATAAGTGTCTAGGGAGACCCATAAATCTCTCTAGTAGGAATAAAAACCACTTCTAATATGGAGAGACTATCATATTCGCTGGATAAAGCACCCTCATGTGAACAAGGGCTAAAGCATTTGGACAAATGGTCAAAATTGACCAAATCAACAATGTTGTCATGGAGGGAGTGGACATTAAAGAGGACAACATAATTATGATGGAGGAGTATATGCATGAGAGTAGCATCCTTAATGAGTGAACATCGAGTGAGGAATATTACCAAGCATAAAAGGAAGAGGATGGAGAACCCATGAGAATCGTATTGTTTATGTATCGGTATTTTATGAATCTTTTCATGCTTCAGCTTGTTTAGGGGAGTGTGTTGTGTTGTTTATAAAAAGGGTGTTCCCTCGCTGTGGGAATCCCACCCTCATCCTGGGGGGGATTTAGAGTGCTCACCAAGAGAAGTTCATCGACCATCATTTCCACCATATCCTGGCCATCGTGCCAATCTTCACCATTATTTAGAGCGCAGCTTCCTTCAAGATTGTAGGTTGCAGGTGGCCAAAGTATTGGAGGAGAAACAAATCCAATTTTGAGCTTGTTTTCAAGTGAGGGGAGAAACCTTCATCCAGAGGCTAGAAAGGAGGGTCCGTGAGCATAATTGAGTCACTTGGCATGACGCCAAGCTACTACTATTATTCCTAGAGCACAATTTCCTTCAGAATTGCATTATTTCAAGAGTACTAGTGGAGGGCTTAAGGTTCTAGTTGAGGAGTTATATTTCTAGTGAGGGTATGCTTATTCATCTAGAAGATCTATTGAGAATTTCATCTATTTTCTACATCATATCAGCCACTCTGAAATCAAGGCTCTATTTTTAGAGAGATTATTCAACCTAGGCTGTATTTCACCATCGTTGTATTCCCTGTAGCCCAAAACTCTTCACAACAACTGGGTGTAGCATGTGTCAGTATTAATGTACGTGGGAATATGCTGGAGCAAGCTGGTTCCTGAAACGATCATAATTTTGAGGACATACACTACGATGGATCATATATTTGTGGTCAAGACCCTCGACACAAATACTATGTTATTATGTAGTAATGATTACATTGGTGATGGTCACTAAAAACCTTAGACTTTGCAGATGGAAGGGGAAGATAAGATGATGGCCAACATCAAAGATAAGGACACAAACACCTATCCATTCTAGGAGGTACTGCACTTAATAAGAAGGATTATTTTTGCATTGAAGCGGGTGACAAATCAGTCCACTCACATATAGATTCTACTCTATACCTTGATGTTTCATTACATAGAGGAATTCCACCTAGGAAGGCCTTTAATTGGAAGACATCCAAGAGTTCTCATAGGAATATGCATCATTCATGGATCCTGGATAAGGAAGGATCCTTGAGAGATATTATCACAACAGAGAGGCTTTTGTCACTAAATAAAAGATGAGCAATTATCCTGATATCTTCATTTAATCTCTCACAAAGAATTTGGGCCAAGATGATGAATCAAGAGTAGAAGGTGTGCACAAGCATGGTGCAAAATTTCTACTACATGGCCTTGGAAAATCATAATAGGAATTCTAGAGAGGAAGGATACTTCTAAATATGATAGAGGTTATTTGGCAAGCTCTTTTTCACATGACATGCAACTTTTGGAATTTTTAAATGGGCAAATGGATTCCAAAAATAGAAGGCTGATCCCTATGAACTTCAATATTGTCTTGGGGAAAGGCAAGTGCAAGTGGGAGGAAACAAAAGTGGGATAACAATACTCTGGAATGTGGCTTTGGTATGAGCATGTCAAAAGGGGAGCTATGAGGTGACATTTGTTTCCATTGGCTGCAACTGCTAAAGACTGGCTTATCAAGAGTATAGATCATTAGGAGTCCCGCCTATCGGTGGAATATTCCAAGAACTTTCACAAGAAGTTATTATAGAAATGTAAGAGGGGAGATATAGAAAGGTGGATGGAGTTATCTTATTCCAGGGATTAGGTCTTCTCGATGAGAAACTCTAAGTCAAGGATAAGATCTACATGCAGCACATGAGGCACTCCTTCCTGACACACAATTTTCCTTAGGACTTATCAGACCATCATGAAGAGTGATATCACAAAATCTGGACTCGATAGGTCGTCATCAAGTAGAATCTAAGTAACTCTTTCAAACCAATCTTTCGGCCGAGGCTTAGCCTCCTCAACTTGAGAGGGTCTCATTGTGGTTTAATATTTTTTATTAATGATTAGATAGCTAACTCTAGGAATAAAAAGGATAAAATGTATAGCTGGTTGAGTCAAATATTAGAAAATACTCATTGGGCCATGGATTCAAGATAGTTTTCAACAAAACATCATAATCTCAGTCAAACATGGAAGTTTAAAAATTTTATTAGGTTTGTAAGTGAAATAAAGAATATAGTGAATAAGCACAAATAATACATATGAATGGAATTTAGATATCATCTAGAATTTGGCAAATATTTCTCTTACCACTCCAAATAGGTAATTGAAAGGCCATGTAAAGATGATGCCCTTAAACTCTTGTGAATCTTGAGAGTAGTCAAAATCTCTATATTAAGTTGAAAGATCACAAGAACATACAATAACATAGCTTCTTTACAATGAAAATGCCAACCTTGAGGAATTTACCGCATGCTTTATATAGTGTCTTTACATTCTTGGATTCTCAAGACTCGAGGTCCTATAACCTCTTGCCCCGCCGCAATGGAGAAATCGGGCTCCGTAAATCACTGTCCATAAAAATACCTTTATTCTTTTGATTCCAAAAGGGTCAAGTGTCCTGGGATGATCAAGGATGTTTTCACCTCAGAGACGGTTCTCATTGCACAAACACCAGCTCAGGACATCTTAATAAGTGAGTATAAAGTTCAACCCTAAGTGAATATTGGACGAGAAGAGGCCTTCCTCATGCTATCATATCTTAAGTGGAAAGATTTAGTGAAAGTGGAACCAAGACTCTCAAAACTTAAACACAAGAAAAGTAATATCGTAGTAATGTAGTGTAAAATTTGATATGTGAACATATCGGCATAATTTTAAGATAGTATATTAAAAGGGGGATGAATTTCTAAAATGATCCACAAGAGGTTAATAAAAGGAGGGCGATGAATGGTGGGTGGGAGAGTGTAATGGACACTTAATCAGAATTTTAAAATCTAATATAGAAACAAGGTCTACATATAATTGGCCCATGCAATAATAATGCATACATGAGAACAAGTTTAAAGACAAAACTCCATCAAGGCTAATATCGCAAGAACGTTGGTAGAAGTAGAAGGTGAAAGAGAACATCTCGCTTGAGCCACATATTTAAAGAACTAGACATGAGTAACATGAGTATCAACAACTATAAATTCACATTTAAACATATGAGGACTCCCATTCCAACACGACAGAGAAATATGGAAATGAATGAGGTGAAAATTTACAGAAAAAACATAAGGAAGAGATACTAATCATGAAGCACTCAAGATAGACCTCAAATATCGTACAAAAGTCCCCATCACCGAATCCCAATGGGATCTTTTCAAATACTAATATCAAAATTTCAACAAAAAATATACATATTTCTTTAAATAAATTATTTTGAAAATTTGGAACCCTGTACGCCCCGTTATCGCTTTATAGAGTTTTCAATGAACATACACGTAAAGATAATTTGCAGTGTCATCTTTTCTCATGCTAGTAGGCGCTTTTTAAGTCTTCATCAAAATATCGAAATGCATGATGAGAATAAACATTTCCCATCATTTACAATACTAAGTCATGTCATTTCTAAAAAATATCACAACCTGTTCTAACAAAATTTATAAGAGTGGAAATGTGAATCTCACTCGTAACTTGGAAAGTAAAAGTAAAAAATAAAAACTAAAGGCTACGGGCCTAATCATGAGTTAACATTTTCAATGGCGAGAAAGAGTCGAGAGGCAAAGATCGAATCAAAGATTTACCTGCCATGTATGAGTCAAGCAACAAACTAGCATAACTTGTAGACCTTTTCTGTGTCACTGCAGTTCTTTGCAGTCAGCGGTGAAAACTTCCGCCTTGACAAGCCTCGTAAGTTCATCATAGCTTGCTTTAGTAGGAATTTTATATTTACTTCTGATGCGTAAACTAAACTTTTCAGGAGACCTAAAACTATGGTTTTGTACTTTTGAGTCGAGCATATTTTTCAAAGGGTATATTGGTCTGGTTCATTACTCTCTTTAGTCAACACCTCGTACACTAGTAGTGGCCGTAGGACCGCGCTCGGGAGGGCTCCTAGCATGATGGGAGTCCCAAGTGTTATCTCCATCCAATCCGCCTCGAATCTGTTTGAAACTAGTAGCCACCCTTTCCAAAACGTTCAAAGTTATGCTATGGAGACTCCTTATCCGTCACCTCTCGACACTGCAGCTTCCTTGAATCTACTCTTGATACCCCGCTTGACCACCTCTTCTCCTCGACTTAGCTCTTTTTAAGAAGGAAATATACCTCTTTGCACTTTTCACCTCTAATAGAGGCATCAATACCTCCTTCATGAAGTGTTCTTTTGAAAGGCATACAATGGCCCTCATTTCCTCAATGATATTCAAAATGCCTGTCGCTTCTTCACCTCTGGTGATAATTTCTACTCGCATCGAATGCCTAGCTTCTAGGAGGGTGATATTCTTCATTCACTATTGAGATCGCAGAAGGTTTTCTCTCTTGCTATGCCTTTTCCTATTTCCTCCCTCTATCTCTTTCCACATAGTGGTAACCTTAGGAGTTTCCCCGCGAGGGAGGGCTTTGAGCTTGTTGATCCCGGCATGCCGTTAAGACCTATTTTTTGTTTCTTTAGTGTGGCCAATGTAGCACGCCTAATCTAAGAGCGAGCTAGTCCCTTAGGGAGAGGGTGGAGTGCACACATGATTATCCAATATTATCGCAATTCATTCATCCTTCCCCCTGTGAGTGATCATCTCCTCCTAGTCTTAGCTTTCTCTTCTCTCCAACAAGGGAATCAACTCAGATTGTCATCTTTCTCTCCCTCGCCTGGACTAACTCAGCGCTTTGTACATGATATCTTGCATATTTACTTTGTGCTTCGTGGTCACACACCGCTTTTGCAATTCAGTTGATGAGATGACTTTTGGGGTCCGTTATTCTTTTCCCTCTTCATTACTTGAGGGTCGTGTAGGTCGTTTGAGAGTGCACGAGAGTTTATATTCTCCTCTATGAAATTTTCAAGACCTTCTGGTTAATTTTTACTTTGCAGCTTTCTCAAAGTAAGGGAGAGCCCTATTAATTTCATCTTTTAGCATATCACTGAAACATTGGAACAAATTGCATTTGTCAATCGCGGGACTTGCGAAGCATATCTATTGCTATTTCCAGTGGCTTTGTAACCGGTGGTGCCCGCTCTCGGGTCAAGTACAGCTTCAATCATAGCCATTACCAACAGTTTGTCCAACTCAATTACGATGAAAACCTGTATGGTACTTATCGACATATCCTTCTAACAATGCTTCTCCGATTGTTCCGTTACTAGTCCTTCCCTAGCTCTTCCTCGAGAGCTACCAATGAGATGGCTTGGCAGAATTCCTGAGAAGTAATGAAGGAGTCCTGCAATATCCCATATCACTAAGGATACCTACTTTGCTCCCTGTGACAGATTTCACAAAGTGTTTCACTAGCCAAATCGTTTGCTCTATGCCTTCGCTTCCCTGTCCTGTTCTCTATCTTTAAAAGGGGGAGATCCCCTTTTCTCCGACACACCAAAATCCCTCCACTTGTTTCTGATCTCGTTTCTCCCCCCTTTAAAGAAAGATCTACCCTTTTCCCCTCGCGTGCATGAATCGCTCATCCGTGAAAGCAAAGGCCAAGTTTCAAGACAGCTTGCCATTCAATGAAGGGCCTTGTTTCATGATTGTGTGGGTTGATTTAATCTTCTTTCTTCTCGTTATATATGATGCCTTGGATCATAGGGCCAAGATTTCTTGCCTCAAATCCATGCCTTCAAGAAGAATTTAAACCATAGGAAGGGATGCTCTAATTAACAATGAAAGGTCCAATGGTTGTGGGAAGTTGAGAATAAACCCCTCTTCTTCATAGTGAGGAAGTGAAGCTATCAATCCTTTATGTCTCATTTCGAGGTATTCCAAACAAATCTGGGTGGGAAAAATTGGCAATTGGTAGAGAAACCGGCTCCATAAACATTGATTTCAAAAGATAGTGATAAAAATATACCTAGCCTAGTTTTCAACTTCAATCAGATTGCAACCATTTCTTTCCTCTCATGTACCATGAAAATCCTGTATTTATGAGAATAATTTATAATATTATAAGATATGGGTATGAAATCATTCAGAAAACTTGAGTAACCCATCCCATTTTCCAACCGATGCATTGTGGGACTCCAATCAAAAACTAGTCTTGGCCGAGAAAGTTTATCCTATAGACCTTATCTAAACAATAAACCCTCAAATCATCTATTCTGAAAAATGAAAAGATAAAAGACCAAGGAAATAAACGAAACGATCCATGTCTATGAGCTCCTCGAACCGAGTTTTGAATGGTGGAGGCCAGAAAACTAGGAATATCTAAGATGACACAATTAATGCTGCTTACATTAACCAAAAAAAGGATACATTATTTTAAGACTGCATAAACTCTTCCCACACCTAGGAGAGACCCGGCACAAGAGTAAAAAGAACAAGCCTCCATGAATAAAGTCAGCAATTGAATTTGTAGAGGGGGAGAGTTGTGAAATGGGAGTTAATAATGGCATCACCTTTCAATCGCTCCGTTTCCATGGTAGTTTAGAAACTATTATAGTGCCTTCTTTAAACTGATATAGTTTGAATCAGAGATAGTAGGGATTTTCTCTCGATGATTTTGGGGGAGATGGTGAATATTTTGTTCCCCCGAGAAGATAGGAACACACTCACATTCATCGTAGTTATCCAAGAGCCAAAATGAATTGAACCACTGGTACAGTGGGGAGTAATTTTATCACATGCACTGTAAAATATGACGTGGAAACATATTCTACTTTCCACATGTTTCCCCATTAGGCCTGTGCTTAACGCTACTAATAAAAAAGTTGGTAGTGTGGGTCTTGGATACACGTCAAAATCATGGAAAGATCTGTAACCAAGGGCGAAATTTCCAGACTCACTGGGCTTGGGGAGTTTTAGCCCGATTTATCGACCGTGACTTTACCCATGACCATCATAAAAATTTAAAAACAAAAGGAAACTAGATCAATGAAAGGGATGGAAATACCTATGAAGTAAGAAAACATGAGAAAAACGACGTGGTGGATACGACAACAACCCAGTGTATCTAGTACTGGTGCTCACTTTCGCTGGTACATTAACCGGAATCGAGAGTATTTTACCACAAGAATCAGAATGTAGAAAGAGCATGCTTCAAAGCAAACTCGCAAATGATGATGAGGTGAAACAATGAGATGACGTCATAAGGACGCTAACATTGAGACACGAGGCATAGAGGGATTAACCCGGTTGGGTTAAATGCTCTGCATCGGTCTTTGTACCGAGTGTCCTAAAGGACTTACCTTACCATTGGATGATGGTAACAACTGCACCTGGGACTCACCCACTAAGGATGCGAGGCGATCTCCGTACCGTATTTAACCTAATGGCCATTTTCTCCACAAAGCACCCAACTCCTGACGTCGGTCTCAACACGTCATAAAGTCTGGGGGAAACAGCTTCCACCTTCCCCCTGCCATAGTTGTTGTTATGGCAATCTGATGCAGAGTGTTGTCCTTGATGGCAACCTACTTGATGAAGTTGTTCTTGATGAAAACTGACTTGTCCTATTTTTTAATGATACAGAGCATTTCAGATGTAATAGAGAAAAGAAAAGTTGCAGAGAACAAAGGTAAAGACAAGAGCAACACCTAAACTATCAATTGGAAAAATAGACAAAGAACAGATTGTTGATGGGTTGCAGCCAAGTATTGTAGAGGAGAATTAATTTTTGTTATGGGCAAAGTCTTTTTGTAGAAGGAATGAAGAAAATTGAATAAAACGGCCAAAGACTTTGAATGTCTGAAAAGGGAGGACAAGTGGTCCCCACCACTTTAGTGCAAATCGCAAAATCACAAGTTTTGAATTTTAAATGTCTTGTTGATGTGGATATTTGCGATGTGTGATCGTCGCACCAACGCAACATCGCATATTATAATTATCGCACCATCACATATCGCACCATCGCATATTAAAAAGTGTTCTGCCATATGTTTGATAGCCAATTTGCAATGCGATCCCATCGCAAATCGCAAATGTTAACTTTGCGCATTTTTGTTTGATCGCACCATCGCATATAGCACATCGCAAATGGCCGACTGCAATGTGGGCCCGAGGTCAAAGAATGAAATCCAGTTTGTTTGAAGATTGAAGTCCGAGTTAAAAGTTCATTGAAATTTTATTAAAATTAATGTTACGGGGGAAGTGTAAAGTTTTAAAATAACCATTGGGGTTATAGTTATAATATTATATGGCGGAGATAAAATATTACCTTTGGGACGATTCGTGCATGGAAGAACAAAGGTTGGGGTTTCAATCTGGATTGGCTCGATTTTTAATACGCTGGATTATCTATTTTGACCCCGTCCAGGAATACCATTAGCAGTTCGAGGTTTTGACTCATGGTTTTACTAAAGGAAAAAACTATATAAGGAGAAGAGAAATAGAGAACGTGGGTGCGTGCGAAAAAGGGTCGATAATAAACAAATCTCTTTTAGAGATATATGTATGAATAAACTCTGATATATCTGAATCTATGGTGCACCTATGAATATTGATCAAGATCTTTAGATCAGATGATGATTAATTCCTGGTTCAATCGACGGACGAAATCATGAAGAACGTATAAGGGTAACAGATTGCTGAACTAAGGATGCACCTCTGAAGAAAATAAATAAATCTGGTGGCCTGCAAGGTATGTTGTGTGGAAGTGGATGGAGCGTGGTCCACAATGGTGCTGAGGGTCGAAGCCTTCAGTGAGGGGGTTGTAGCTCCCTTCCAGTGGTAGCTGGTAAACGAGAGCAGGGGGTAGTATCTCCCTTCCAGGAGAGGCTGGTAAACGAGAGAAGGTTGTAGCCTTCTGTAGGTGGGTGCCTGCATGCTGGTATGAGTCTGCGCTAGTACATGATTGTAAGATGTTTTCTTTATAATAAATATTGAAGACTGAGATGACGGCAGCGGTGGTTTTCTCCCAACTTGGGTTTCCACCTTAAATCCTGGTGTTCATGTGTGTTGCTTATGTGTGATGGTGTATTATGTTTTTACTGCACATACTTACTACTTAACATCTAATGAATAAATGATGCAATGATTTAAGAATCAAATACATAATAAGAGCTCTAAGCATACGCGAGTTTCCTTAAGGACATCTGCGTATGTACGCTAGTTTTGTTATGTAAAGTAGCGTATGGGTTTTGAGAAAAGAAAAGTAAAAAGTTTATTAGTTAGCTCTAAATACTAATTCATCCCCCCTCTCAGTATTTTTCCCAACAATTGGTATCAGAGCAGGTCCTTCTGAAAAAGCTTAGCCGCTAAAAGGAAGATCAAGCAAGATGAGCAATCAAGATGGAACAACATCTATCAAGCCTCTACTCTTTAATGGAAGCAATTTAATCTTCTGGAAAATAAGGATGAGATCCTATCTTCAATCTATGGGAGCAGATGTATGGGCCATTGTTGAACGAGGATATCAATATCCAGCTGCAGTTCCAACAGATCCAACTGAAAAGAAGAATTATGAAACAAATGAAAAGGCATTCAATGCTCTATCGGGAAATCTAACTGAATCAAAATTTGTCAAAGTTATGCAACTAAATACAACAAAGGAGATATGGGAAAAAATCATTCTAAGTTATGAAGGTGATGCAAAGGTAAAAGGTGCAAAACTTCAAACTCTCAGAATTGAATATGAAAATTTAAAGATGCATAGTGATGAGAATATTGCCAGTTTCTTTTTATGTCTTGATGATGTTGTAAATCGTATGAGAAATCTGGGAGAAACAATAACCAAATCTACTTTGGTTGAGAAAATTTTAAGATCGCTAACGGCAAAATTTGAGTCAAAAGTTTCTGCTCTTGAAGAAAAACAGGATCTTCAAAATCTTACTGTGGTGCAACTTCATGGCATACTAACTGCATATGAAATGAGAAGAGGAGGACCATATGAAGTCAAAGAGGTTGTCTTCAGAGCTTCTACAAAAGGGAAAGAAGTACAAGAAGCAGAAGGATCAGGATATATCTCAGAAGAAGATGAGGTAAATTTTGTAAAGAAACTCCAACTTGGCACAGGACGGTTCAGAGGTAAGCTTCCTTTCAAATGTTTTGAGTGTGGAAGAGTTGGTCATTATGCTGCTAAGTGTCTGCATAAAGAAACACCTACAAAAGGGAAGGAAGTAGTAAGAAGGAATAAGAATCGGTTTAACACTAGAAAAAGTTACTATACTCATGAAGACAGTGATGGGTTATCTAATAGTGAGGAAGAATGTGAACACGATCTTAGACTTCTCATGGCATTTGAATCTAGAGAAGAAAAGGATACTTTTGTGGATGCTGTAGAGGACAATGATTTTCTTGAAGAAAACAAGCAACTCAAAATACACTTAGAAGAAAGTAAAATACTCTTAGAAGAAAGGAAAATAACCATAGAAACTCTGGAAAAGCAGTTTGAAGAAGCAAAGAAACACAATGAGAAATTAGAATGCGAAGTGGTAAGTCTACGAAAAGAATTTGAGAAAGTAAAGACTCTGAGTCTTATATTTGCTAAAGGATCTGAAACCCTAGATGAGATTATCAAGGTACAACGTTCTCCTCTTATAAAGACAGGTCTTGGATATACCGGAGAATCTTCTCAGGCTTTAGCACCAAATTATCTAAAAGCAGCTACAGCTGTTTTACAACATTCTGCCACTCAGCAAGGGAATAAATAATCATTACAGGTAAAGCATGATCATCTCAATTCAAAGAAAACCAACAGGAATATATTTCAAAGAAACAACAATCAACAGGTAAATTCAAGTAGAAGATTTCATGATCGCATAAATTTCTTCTTCAATGGACAATGTTTCTCATGTCACAATTTTGGTCATAAAGTTGTTCAATGTGTTGCATATAAAACCATCATGACAAGAGAAGCAAGAAAGAAAAGGATTGATATTGAAACAAAGAAGAATACTTATAAAAACTTTTCTCCTCTTCAAAATGAAGTTGAATGTGCTTATTGCAATAACTTTGGCCATGAAGAATCTGAATGCAGGAGCAAAGTTCAGCCAAAAGAGCATGTTCCTTCAAGCTCCAAAGTATGGAAAAAGAAGGAATTACAGGTTGAAAATTGTGGCATAGCGTTATTTGCAGAAGGCGAAGAAAATCAATGGTACATTGATAGTGGATGCTCAAGACACATGACAGGTGACAAAAACAAACTTCTTGCATATAGTGCTCTAGAAAAAGAAAAGAAGGTTACATTTGGAAATGATACTCCTGCTGTAATTAAGGGAAAAGGGTATGTGTTTCTAAAAGAAAAGGTGAAAGCTAATGATTTCATGTATGTGGATGTATTAAGGCATAACCTATTAAGTGTAATTCAAATGTGTGATCAAGGAACTGAATTTATCTTTAATTCAAAAGAATGTGTGGTACGTGATCTTGATATAGGTAAAACAATTATAAAAGGAAAAAGAACTCCAAGCAACCTGTATGTATTGAAGAACTGCAAAGAACAATGTTACTTGAGTAAATCTTCAGAAAACTGGCTATGGCATAGAAGGTTGGGGCATCTAAGCTTCTCTCAAATCAACAAATCAAGTAGACTTAAAGTTGTTCGTGATCTTCCCAATATTACTCTACCTGAAAGTATCATATGAAAATCCTGCCAATTCGGTAAGCAAACCAGAGTGCAATTTAATGCCAAGGAAGGATCATCAAGTAAGCCTCTTGAACTCATTCATACTGACATATGTGGACTTGTGAGGAAAAAGTCACCACGTGGTGAACAATACTATATCTTATTTATTGATGATTTCTCTATAATGTGTTGGATTGGGTTGATTAAACACAAAGATGAAGCATTTGAGAAATTTCAGATCTTCAAAGCACTGGTTGAAAATGAATTAGATCTAAAAATCAAGTGTCTTAGATCTGATTGAGGAGGAGAATATACATCAGATGAATTCCTTGAATTTTTTGAACAACATGGCATAAAAAGACAGTTTTCTGTAGCTGGCACTCCACAACAAAATGGCGTAGCAGAAAGAATGAATAGAACAGTTCAAAAAATGGCTAGAGCTATGCTTGATGATTCCGGAACACCTGACACATTTTGGGGAGAAGCAGCACATACAGCGGTAAATATTCTTAACAAGGCACATGTTCGAGTAAATAGTGATAAAACTCCATATGAACTCTGGTATGGTAATCCTCCCACTGTGAAGCATTTTAGAGTTTTTGGAAGCAGATGTTTTATCAAAAATATTGATGAAAAACTTGGCAAGTTTGAATCCAGAGCAGATGAAGGAATACTTCTTGGCTACTCCTCTAGGAGTAGAGCATATAAATGTTACAATAAAAGACTTCGGAAGATTGTTGAATGTATTGATGTTGTTATTGATGAGTCTCCTGCAGCCCCAAAATAAGAAAAACAAACAACAAATGAAGATGATGGTGACATATGTCCTCCTACATCAAATAGAAATGATATAGACAGTGAACCCAATGAAGAACCTGAAGATGATTTATCTGAAAAAGCTCCATCCAGATATGTTCAAAAGAATCATCCAGAATCTCAAATTTTGGGAGATAAGGGATCAGGTGTACAAACAAGAAGGACTCTTGTGGGATCTTCTAGCTATCTGGCATTTCTATCTACTATTGAACCACACAATGTCGATCAAGCTAGCAAAGATGAATGTTGGGTTCAAGCCATGAATGAAGAGCTTGATCAAATTGAAAAGAATCACACTTGGGAATTAGTACCAAGACCTCATAACAAAAATGTCATTGGAACTAAATGGATATTCAAAAACAAGTTAAATGAGAATGGGGATGTTATAAGAAATAAATCTAGACTTGTTTGCAAGGGGTATGCTCAACAAGAAGGTATAGACTTTGAAGAAAATTTTGCTCCTGTAGCTAGACTTGAAGCCATAAGAATGTTTCTTTCTTTTTCAAGCTTCCAACAAATCAAATTTTATCAAATGGATGTTAAATCTGCGTTTCTCAATGGTAATCTAGAAGAAGAAGTTTATATAGAACAACCAGAAGGATTCATTTTGGGAAATGATGAAAAACTTGTTTGTAGACTTAAAAAGGCTCTATATGGTCTCAAACAAGCTCCAAGGGCATGGTATTATCGTCTTGACAAATATCTTCATCAACAAGGATTTTCAAAGGGGTCTGCTGATAGCAATTTATACACAAAAACTAAAAATGATAAACTATTGATTGTGGTTGTATATGTTGATGATATCATTTTTGGAAGTAATGAAGAATCTATGAGTTAGAAATTTGCTTATGTTATGCAGCAAGATTTGAAATGTCTTTACTTGGGGAACTAACATTCTTTCTTGGCTTGCAAGTGCATCAAACTACAGATGGCATATTATTATCACAAGAAAAATACCTTAAGAAAATTCTGAAGAAGTATGGCATGGAAGAGTGCAAACCTGTAAGTACACCAATGATAACCGGATGTAATCTCAGTTCTCATGATGATTCTCCCATGGTGAACCAACCAGATTACAAATCTATGATAGGAAGTCTACTTTATCTCACTGGGACTAGACTGGACATTATGCATGCAGTTGGGATTGTTGGACGATTCCAAGCAAATCCAAAAGAATCTCACCTTTAGGCTGTCAAAAGAATATTCAAATATCTGCAAGGAACTCAAGACTTTGGACTATGGTATCCAAAGAATGTTGATCTTACTCTTCATGCTTACACTGATGCAGATTGGGCTGGAAATGTTGATGATCGGAAAATCACTAGTGGTGGTGCATTCTATATGGGGCCCCGGTTAGTATCTTGGTTCAGCAAGAAGCAAAGCTCTATTGCCTTATCTACAGCAGAAGCAGAATATGTGGTTGCCGCATCATGTTGCACTCAACTTCTTTGGATGATGCAAACCTTACAAGAAATTCAAATCAAATTTTCACCTCCTATCTCCATTATGTGTGATAATACAAGTGCCATCAGTATCTCAAAGAATCCTGTTATGCATTCCAAGACCAAGCACATTCCCATCAAGTATCACTTCTTACGTGAACAAGTGCTTGAACAAAAGGTGAAGTTAGAGTATGTTCCCTCCAAAGAACAAGTTGCTGATATATTTACCAAACCTTTGCCCAGGGAAGCGTTCGAATATCTCAGACAGAAGCTGGGGGTATTTTCTGCCATGCAAAAGATCAGATCTACTTAAATGCATAAGATTAAATTGGATACGCGAATTTCATGAAAGACAGTCGCGTATATACACGATTTTGTACACATAAAACCACGTATGGGTGGTTGCTGACAAATTGTTCTAGGACAACATTATTCAGCACAGCTGTGGTGCTATTGGGTACCTCTGGTGATGTTTCAACTCTCACATTTCGATATTTGATGCCTTGATGATTTGCTGTTGAAAATGTTCAGGATGCATAAGCGAAGGGGGAGAATTGGTCATGTGGAAATAATGCATTGTTGGCATTATGATGGTTCTGAAATATGATCTCTCTCTTGAGGTCTTTTTGGTCTTGATTATAAAAAGTCATATTTGTATTTTGATAAAAAGGGTCATGTTGAGATCCATGATGTAAATTTTTATATTCTGTCATGTAAGGACTTCTTCAAATTTGTAAACCCACTTGGTTGGGTACTTGAGTCTCGTGTGTAAATCCACTTGGTTGGATCATTGATGTAAGTATAAGTCTTTGGTGATAGGAAAGGTTATAGCATCATGTACTACATTGAAAAATATGTTTGAAGATTCAGCGTGAACTCAGGGGGAGCCTGGTAACTTCAGTGGACTTCAAATCTACAGAGCTCTTCTTTCTACATGAGACGAAAAGCCTTGTTTTGATCCGCCCTTTTGCCCTTGATGTCAAAGGGGGAGAGTATCATGGTGTTTGAATAGAGGGAGAGTATCATGGTGTTTGAATAATGGTTATAATCAATGTATCTATCTGTTGTGGTGATCAAACACCATCATGGTTTCCATCAAGTCCAAAGGGGGAGATTGTTGGCAATATGATGCAATGTGTTGTCCTTGATGGCAACCTAATTGATGAAGTTGTTCTTGATGAAAACTTGCTTGTCCTATTTTTTAATGATACAGAGCAGTTCAGATGTAATAGATAAAAGCAAAGTTGCAGATAACAAAGGTAAAGACAAGAGCAGCACCTAAACTATCAATTGGAAAAATAGACAGAGAATAGATTGTTGATGGGCCGCAGCCAAGTATTGCAGAGGAGAATTAATTTTTGTTATGGGCCAAGTCTTTTTGTAGAAGAAATGAAGAAAATTGAATAAACCAGCCAAAGAATTTAAATGTCTGAAAAGGGAGGACAAGTGGTCCCCACCACTTTAGCGCAAATCACAAAATCGCAAGTTTTGAAGTTTAAATGTCTTGTTGATGTGGATATTTGCGATGTGCGATTGTCGCACCATCGCAACATCGCATATTATAATCATTGCCCTCCGCCATCGCAAGTTTCGTTGATTGTTTGTGATATGTGATTATCACGCCATCGCATATCGCACCATCGCATATTACAAAGTGCTCCACCATATGTTTGATCGCCAATTTGCAATGTGATCCCATCGCAAATCGCAAATGTTAACTTTGTGCATGTTTGTTTGGTAGCGCCATCGCATATCACACATCGCAAATGGCCGACTGCGATGTGGGCCCGGGGTCAAAGAATGAAATCCAGTTTGTTTGAAGATTGGAGTCCGGGTTAAAAGTTCATTGAAATTTTGATTAAAATTAATGTTACGGGGGTAGTGTAAACTCTTAAAATAACCATTGGGGTTATAGTTATAATATTATATGGCGGAGATAAAAGACTACCTTTGGGATGACTCATGCATGGAAGAACAAAGGTTGGGGTTTCAATCTGGATTGGCTCGATTTTTAATACGCTGGATTATCTATTTTGACCCCGTCCAGGAATACCATTAGCAGTTCGAGGTTTTGACTCATGGTTTTACTAAAGGAAAAAACTATATAAGGAGAAGAGAAATAGAGAACGTGGGTGCGTGCGAAAAAGGGTCGATAATAAACAAATCTCTTTTAGAGATATATGTATGAATAAACTCTGATATATCTGAATCTATGGTGCACCTATGAATATTGATCAAGATCTTTAGATCAGATGATGATTAATTCCTGGTTCAATCGACGGACGAAATCATGAAGAACGTATAAGGGTTGTGAATGAATCATCACTCAAAGTATCTCGCATGGAATGGGTAACATATTTCTGAACTAAGGATTTTTCTCTGAAGAAAATAAATAAATCTGGTGGCCTGCAAAAGGTATGTTGCGTGGAAGTGGATGGGGCGTGGTCCACAATAGTGCTTGAGGTCAAAGCCTTCGATGAGGGGTTAGCTCCTTTCCGGTGGTAGCTGGTAGCAGTAGGGGTCGTAGCTCCCTTCTAGGAGAGGCTGGTAAATGAGGGAAGGTTGTAGCCTTCTACAAGTGGGTGCCTACGTGCTGGTATAAGTATGCACCAACATATATTGTAAGATTTTTTATCTATAATAAATATTGAAGACTGAGATTACAGCAGCGGTGGTTTTCTCCCGAATTGGGTTTCCACCTTAAATCCTGGTGTTCATATGTGTTGTTTATGTGTGATGGTGTATTATGTTTTCTTTGCACATATATAGCAACATACGATGAATAAATAATGCAATATTTTAAGAATCAAGTATCAATAAGAGATAGGAGCATGCGCAGTTTCACTTAAGGATATCCATATATACGCTAGTTTTGTTGTAAAATAGCGTATGGTTCGAAAAAGAAAAAAGTAAATTTATCGGTTCTTTCTAAATACTGATTCACCCCCCTAAAATTATTTTCCCAACATCACCATAGCCCCCGAGAGAAATGAATTGCACAACCCCCGTGGTGCTTGAGTTCCTTCATTTGTGCGTGTGCTGAATACGAGCGGATCCCACCTTATATTCTTTTCTCTTCACCTTTCAGAGTTTCATTATTTCAGTTAAGGCCTTTGACATACTCTTGCTTTATTATAAAGTGTGCTTTCCCCCTTTTTATATATGAATCATTTTTATTTTATTTCCCCTTCACACCCTTTTAAAACATAAGTCAAATTTAATATTGTCGAGTAATCTTCCTTCTATAATCCTTCTTCAGAAATTAAGGGGTGAATGATATAATCAACATTGGCTCCATCTAGGGACAACACATTTGTCCTCCAACATGTCGAGAACTTTGCAGACCACCTATTTTCCCCCTTATGTGTAGACACGAATCCTCGACACCTTTATTTTTTCTTCATGATTCTTCAAAACAAATAGTCGTTAAAATAAAGGCGGCTAACTGCTGTACAATATAATAATTTAGGCCCTTTCAGCTAAAATCAAAACTGAAAGAAGGATTTTAGGAATTAACCATTCACAGGGGTGTCAGGCAAGTCACCCTGTAAATTCTCCAGTTTGAAGGTGTTGTTTACTCCTTGTTCAACAATTTTTAAGGGATCGAACCATAAAGGGTCGAATTTTCCATGTTTCCCCTTCTCTGCTCTTCGTATGTCCCATCTTAGTACTAAATCCCTGACATGCATCTTTTTGTCTTTGGCATGTTGATCAAACAAGTCCTTCATTTTCTCCTGATATTCGGTCCACCTCTGATTCACCTGATTTCGGGTCTCCTCCAGTTCTACTAACTGGTTCATCCTCCTAGTAATGTCTTTCGACTCCTCTTGGCATTCCTACATGAATCTAGCCACTAGTAAAGCCAATTGTATGGGAAAAAATACTGCTCTCTCGTACACCAACTCATATGGAGATTTCCCCGTTGATCTCTTGCTAGTGATCCTATTCGTCCATAAAGCAAACTTTAGCTGGGAATCCGAATTTTCCTAATTTTCATTAATGGCTTTCTTCAGTGCTCTCACCAAAGTTTTATTTGAAGACTCTGCTAAACCATTCCCCTGTGGGTAGAAGGCAATGGAGTGTCCCAACACAATGTTCTATTGCTGACAGAAACTGATGAACTTAGCAGAATTAAAGGCTTGGGCATTGTCGATAACAATCTTGGAAAGGCAACCAAACCTCGAGATAATGTTCTCTTCTAGAAATTTAATCACTACCGAGTCTGTTGCATTCCTTGCTAGTACTGCCTCCACCCATTTAGTGAAATAGTCTGTAGCTGTTAATATCCATTTATGCTGCCCACTTGATGCAGGATGAATTTCACCAATAAAATCAATTCCCCATTGCTAGAAAGGTTCATCTATGTGTACAGGGATAATGGGAAAGGATGCAAAATTCTACCTTTCTGCTAATTTTTGACACTTCTCGCAGGCTCTAACCCTAGCAAAAATATCTCCAAAGAGCTTGGGCTAGAAGAAACCAACTTTCAAAATATTATGGGTAGTGGCTCTCCAGCTGTAGTGACCTCCACAGATGCCTTCGTGGAACTCTGCCATTATTTCCTCCACTTCATTGTCAGTAGGGAATAGGATCAGGATGCCTGAGGGGTCTCTCCAATACATACGACCATTGGCCATGATGAATTTCTTCAACTTTAGCCTCAGTGTTCTATATTTTTCTTTGTCACATCTAGGGGGGCATCTGAGTGTCAGAAGATATTCTACAAATTCCTTGTACCACAGACTGAGGAGGTAATTCATATGAGTTTTCTGTGTAGCCATCTCTATCCCACACCATTCATATTTTCCTTTAGACTCCTCATTTTCTATCATAGAAAGATTTATCCCCAGAGCCTGACAATTTGATTCCTACAGGATTTTAGCTAATCCCCGTCCTTTAATCAACTTGGTTGGGCGTATTTCTAACTCATATTCTTGTATCTTTGCAATCAATTTGACCCTTTTCCCCTCACTATCTCCCTGAATCAGGATATCTTTTACGGCTTCTGTGGGCACAAATATGGTGATGGAGGATTGCAGAACATACATCTGAAACGCCTTGAGGGACTTTACCAAGGCATAAACTTGTTTCTCCAAGATGTTGTATTTTAACTCAACATTTCGGAGCACCTGACTGAAGAAGGCAATAGGTTTCTCGTACCCCTCTTCATTCTTTTGTAATAATACTCCAGCAACAGTGTGAGGCGATGCGAATGAAAAAATCATGAAAGGCTTAGAATAATCTGGCCCAACCAACACTAGAGCTTTTTCAAAAGCGTTTTTAATCCTATTAAAGGCCTCTCGTGACTGAGGAGATCATTTCACTTCATTATTCTTTTTTAGCATGTCAGTTATATGTTGAACTATCTCTGCATTTTTTTGAATGAAACTTCTCAGGAAAATAATGCGCCGGAGGAACACTTGAACCTCTTTCTTATTTCTGGGGAAAGATATGCCATTTATAACTTCTACCCTTTTAGGGTCAATTTTCACCCCATCCTTTGTCACAATGTGTCCCAACAACTTACCTTCTTCTAATGCAAACAATGATTTCTGAGGGTTTAGAGAGAGACCATACCTTCCGCACTTCTCAAAAGTCCTGCAAAAGTGTTCAATATGCTCTATATCATCCTTTGAGGAAAAAATGATATCATCGAGGTAGACCACTACAAATTTATCCTAATCCGCAGCAAAAGAAATATCCATGGCCCTTTGGAAAGTGGCCCCTACATTGATCAGTTCGAAAGGCATCTGAGCATACATAAATGTCCTCCAAGGAGTGGTGAAGGCAGTTTTATTTTGATCTTCTGGAAGCACGGCCACCTGATTGTATGTAGAAAAACCATCCATCATGGACATATGTGAAGCTTCCAGCACCTTCTGCAAAATATGGTCCATCTTTGGCAATGGGTAATTATCCTTTAAAGATGCTCATTTTGAATTCTGAAAGTCAACTCACAACCTTATCTCTCCATTCTTTTTTCGAACTGGGACCAAATTGGCCACCCAATCAGAGTATCTCAATGGTACAATGATATTGGCCTTTAATAGCTTCTTGATATCCTTCTCTATGGAGGAAAGGAGCAGAGGGTTAATTTTTCTGAGCTTCTGTATATGTCGCTTCACATCCCCTTTTAGAGGAATATTATTTTGAATGATGCTGATATCGAAGGCCTTCAGGTCTTGATAAAACCATGCAAAAACATATTTGTATGTCTGTAATAGTTTCTGGTAGTGCTCTTTATATTCTTTAGGAACCTTCTTAGACAGCTTCACAATTTTTGGATCAGATTCAGTGCTTAGGTTTAAGTCATAGACCTGATTTTCTTCCGTCACTTTACTCGGCTGTAATGGGACGTCATTTTTTTCGAACAACCTCTCTAGAGGGACCAAACCTCTAGGTATAACATTTCCTTTGAGTTGTAGCACTTTATGACTAGCCACACTTTCTTCCCATTTGTCTTGAGAAAGGTCTTCAATCTCTTCTTCACAAACATCTATCTCCATGTTGGGGAATTCTCCAATAGTCTCCATGAATCTCCTTACTTGATCTTCATCCTCAAACACTTGCTAGTGTTTGACATTGTCAGGAATTGAAGGTTGATAACGAAGTTTGATCTCGTATCTTAGAAGAGGATTCTGAGGTGACCAAAAGGTATTGGCAGCCACAACGAGAGAATCTTCCATTCTGCTCTGTTCTCTTGGCAGAAACTAAATGTTAAATGCTAAGAAATTTTTTCTACCAGGTCCCATACCTCGTTTCTATAGGCCCTCAACCGTGGGTGTTTAGCTTGGCACTAATTTCTCACCTACCTCACCAGCAATTCGGAATCTCCCATAACTTTTAGGCTTTGAATTTTCATGCTTCTTGCTGTTTTTAATCCCAGGAGTAGTGCTTCATATTCAGCTACATTATTCGTAGCTTCATATTCCAGTTTAAAAGATAACGAAACCCATTGGTCAGTAGAGGAAATCAGGAGCACCCCATCTCCATTTCCCTCTTTAGAGTTGGCTCCATTGAACTGCAACGTCCAAACTCCATCTTTTCGATTTTCTGAGGATTTTTCAGCCTTAATTTGACAGAATGATGGCTCCTATACATACTATTTGTCTTCCTCCAACATTAGACATGAGAACTCACCTTCTTTACTATATACTGGTGAACTAATAGAATTATCAACCTTAGTAACCATCTTTAAAAACCTCATCTCCCGATATAACCTCCTTTCTTGCTCTCCAAATACAGGGATAGTAGCATAAGTCAAATCTATTTTTATTGACCCTGCCATTTTAGTTCCCCAAGACCTTGAAACCAAAATCCCAAAATGAGCAGGGATATCAGCCACCACTATATCCATCACCACACTTTTGTTTGGGATTTGTTCTAAATTAACCAGCAAATCCTTGATCATCCCCAGACACTTGACCCTTTTGGAATCAGAAGAATAAAGGTCTTTGTGTGGACGAGTGATTTGCAGCCCCAGTTGCTCCATTACTGATAGGGGCAAGAGGTTATGGGACGCTCTAGAATCCTACATACAATTATGCAATAGCAAATCATGGATTACTAATGACACATAAAAAGGAGGGGTCGAGGCATCTAATTCTTCAACATGCGGACCAAACACGACCATGGACCTTTCTTCCTAGAGGTTTAGACTACCTAGGATGGGGGATGTTTCTCGAGGAAGCATAAGAGAGGAGACACGAGACGTCGTTGTTACGGGTCAAAATACCTCCTCATCGACTCGGGGAAGACAAATATGGAAGAAGTACAAAGACCTAAATTAAACCTATATGCAGATAACATACATAAGACCGAACAGGCGATTATATGAAGACAAGAAATACATTAAGCGCGTTAGTATTTAGGGCAATACTTTTGTTTACACAAAAGGTCGCGTTACACCCGTGTTTTAAGTTCGAGATTGGGAAAAGAGCGAAAGATTTGAATCTCTGACTTTCCCTCACGAAGGAGTCAGTGCACAAAGGAAACTGGAGAAGCACCAGTTCATTATTGGTCATTTCCATAGAAGACTGAACTCCAAGAGAGGCAAAAGCATGGAGATCAAGGAAACATCTAAGCCTTTTCCATTCCAAACTAGTGGAAAGAGAAAGGCAACAATGGCTTTCTCCCTCTCCTATAAGAAGGAGCTGAAGGCTCTTAATTGAGGGTCGAAGGATTGCTCAAAAGTTATTGCATACTTGTGGAATAGAGAATAGTGTGACATTGTGAAGGCCAAGAGTCAAAGAGGCTCCTAGAGAGCTTGTTGGCTTGGACTTCTTCACTTGGTAGAGAAGAGAGATTGGGAGACTGAGGAAGGCTTGGTACAACCGATGGTTGTAATCCTCCTTCTTTCAAAATCAATAGAACTATGTTCGTTTTTTCCATTCGATGCTTAATGTTATATTGTTATTTCAATATTTGTTTAGTATGATATGAATGGCTCAGATGTGTATAATCTAGATGTTTATTGTTGATTTAATTGATAGAATACTTGTTATATCAGAAGTTACGCGGGTGCTTTGACTGACTGCAGGATTCAGATTTGGAGCCGGTGGAGGAAGGACTCTTGCTTTGCTGCGTAGCGCTCTCCAAAGGATTCTAAAGTTGTCAAAGAGGTAATTCTCTGTTGTATTCTTTCAAGTTATTTCAGGCTAATATGAACATGCTCATGCCATCTTTGTGAACATCATAGCTAATCTGACTGTCTGCCTCGGGCACCGGAAAGCCCTGAGAGGGATATACGAAAACCAACCACCCAAGCAGTTTACCCTAAAGCAGAATTGGCGACTCCACTGGGGAGTTGTTCCCCATAGTTTTCGGGCTATTTTTCCCCTCATTTCTTCTCTCCTCTGTTCTGTATCCTTCCCACCATTTTTTGATGCCCTGTAGACATACCAATCGCTTGCAGAGTTCGATCCTGTGCCTGTCTGGCCAACTGAAGAGCTTTTCCCTGGTTAACGCAACCTAGGCAGTGTATCCAGTGTGTTATAACGCAGTCTAGGCTTAAATACAGTGCGTTATAACGCTGTATTTGCTCACAGACAGAGCGTTACCCAGCCAAAAAACCCTGTTGTTCACTACCGTGACTGTGTTTTAGCTATGGAGTTTTTTGGCCACCAGTACCTTTCACAAACCGAATCCCTGTGCTTGTCTGCTAAACTGGCGTTGATTATTTGTTTCTCTCATTTAGTTAAGTGTGCAAAGCATTTACTTTTTTAAAAAAGAGAATTTTTTTTTTTATTTTTCTGCATTTAGATGAGTTTATTCTGAAAATTTTGATTCACAGACTGTTAAAAGAGGTAGATAGAAAGCTGAATCTTAAAAGTTGAGCTGTGTTATTTACATGTTGGTGCATGGATGATTGATAAAGAAACCTCTCCTTGTAGAAACATTGTTCATTGAAGTTAATATCTAGAGCATGTTTTGCATGGTTTATTGAGTCAGCGTCTCACTATACTTCATACGTCCATTTCCCCTCCTCAAGAATAATAACAAAGTACACTAAAAACAAAGCGATAATAAAATCAATCTAATAACTCTTTTTGAGCTCACACAAACAGTAGTTCAGGCTAGGATCTTGGGTTAGGACAGTGAGAAAACTACCCAAGATCTCAAAACTTGAAAACTAGAGTCATTAACGAGTGAAATCTCGCTGCACTCACATTATTGGGACCGTTCCTTTACCGGAGCTCAGCGCGAGACAACACTTGGGTGCACTAGAAGGTAGCCCGCCTTCGAATGCATCCTGTGGGTGTGTTATATACTGGGGTTCCCTTCGGGGATGTCGAAACTAGATCGGGGATCTAGGTATTCTGCCCATATAGCACACTGTCCTTGACCGTGGACCCCCCTGATAGTGTCTGTGATTTGAGGTATCCTTAGTGGCCATACTTTTAGGGACTTACACAAGGTGACTGGGACGGGCTGTCCTGGTACATGAAACAGACGGACCTACTCTGTCTTCAGTCTTTAGGAGGGTACTCGTCTTCACGAGAGTGCTTACACCTATCGTCTGGGGTTCGGGCGAAGCTCTAGAGTAACCGTAACTGTAATTTCGACCAACCCTCTCTGTATGCTATTATGAGACTGGATTTCATCACCAGTGAACGGTAGTACTCAGACAGGGCACCCTATACTGGCTGCTTGTTGATTGATTTTAGAGAGTCTTTTTTCTTTTTAGTAAGTGTGTGGTTACTGTCACTTGAGACTTCATAATATATCACATTTTAAATAAAATTTGTTAAAATTAAACCGGTCACCGTGGCGTCCCCCGACCCACGCCGTCAGTCTAGACGACAGCAAGGTCTACCTCCTCTCACCTTAGAGGAAAGATTGAACCTTGGTGAACCCGGGCCTTCTACGGAAGAGCAGTCTCCTTTGACTAATCTGGATTATCACATAGACCCTTATCAGCCGGAACTCCCGGAGGACCCTTTCACTGAAGGCGTTGTACCTAATTACAATCCTCCACTCACTAATCCGTTAGGACCGGTGATAATCCAGATTCCACCGCGCCAAGATATGTCTGCGGCAACACCAACATCTATTTCACCACCGGTATCCACAGGGTCGATACCAATGGCAACCATTCCTGGTTCGCCATCGTCCTCCCTGCCGGTGGTCAGTTCTATGTCATTACTGGGTAACCCCAGTAGTCAACATATGCCTACCCCCAACCCTATGGTCAACACAACTGTCAGTATTTTACCGAACCCTTCGGCATCTACTCCTACCGTGACCACGTTGGGGACCACGGTAGCTCCTCCCACGAGCACGACTACTTCGGTGCCCTTTAGCAACCCTTTCGGTTGGAACCCTCTGTTGAGTTCAAACCCCCTGGCCACTATACCAGGGGGCAGTGTTATCAGTACACAGGTAGCAGGGAATATTTCTCTTCCTATGCAATCCTTGGGACAAATGGGACAACCCATTGTAAATACTATCCCCTTAAGTGGTTCAAACATAGGCGTAGGATCTATACCGTTGCCAAATTATGCAAATACTAGTATGCCTCCGGGAAACTCTATTGCATCCATTTGGACTAACCAACCCCAACCTCCATCTGGAGTGGGAGGGCACTTTTACGCTGGGGGCAACCAACCATTTGCCCCTCAATACGCTATGCCCTATGGACAACAACCGTATGTTCCTACTCCTCCACCTGTGGGAGGTTTTTATCAAAGTCCCACTTACCCTTCTGGTAACACGTGGATGGGGGGACCCTATGGTCCAAATAGTCAGCCCATACTGCCTTGGTTAGACTCGGGGGCAAATCCACAATTTCCTTTCTTGGCAGCTTTGGACATACCCGACATCCATAAGCTGACAAACGACCCCATCAATCACAACTCGCTTTGGCCTCCTATACCGCATAAGATTCCTTCAGATATCCCGAAGTTCGACGGGAAGAATGGAGATGACCCGGTCGCACACATCACTACCTTCCATTTTTGGTCCATATCCAATTCCATGGTAGATGATAGTGTCCGCCTTCGACTGTTCTCCCGCACCCTTACAGGAAATGCCGCCAAGTGGTACATTGAATTACCACGCGCCACCATCAATACGTTTGGCGCTTTAGCGACGGAGTTCTTAAAGAACTTTCAACTACCAATTAGAGTGGAAACCGGCACAGAATTGTTAACATCACTGCGCCAAGACACCTCCACCCACATCTCCGACCATATTCATGAATGGAGACGTAGGAGGAGGCTTGTCAAAGCGCCAATACCGGACCATCTCTTGGCAAATTGGTTTTGCAAGTCTCTTTTACCCCATATCTCTAAAGACATTGGCCTTTCTGGTGCAGTGACAGAAGATCAATGTATTCGTCGTGCCCAGCACCTGGATTTGATCTATTCACAATCCAGCATGCTTTACGATTTGCTCCCC
Organism: Pinus albicaulis; assembly: GCA_034641835.2. Taxonomy (NCBI): domain Eukaryota; kingdom Viridiplantae; phylum Streptophyta; class Pinopsida; order Pinales; family Pinaceae; genus Pinus; species Pinus albicaulis. The sequence goes on along the minus strand of JAXQQM020079591.1, from coordinate 77,911 downwards.
CATGCCCCTGGTAACCCGAACCCTCCGGCTACTAAGAAAACCGAAGCTCATGCCGATGGTCTCGTTGGCGTGATCTCTGGTGTAGACACCAATCAGTCTCGGGGGAAAACCTCCCAGCCATCCTCGGCTGCCACCGCCCCCCATCAAACGACTCCTCTCCCTTCCGCTGAGGTAAATTCGGTGCAAACCTCACAAAAACCCAACGGGAAAAATAGGAAGAATAAGAAGAAAACATCTTCTTCGGAAGAACAGTCGAATAATCAGAATAACTCTAATCAGAAAAATGCTACTAATGAAAAAGGAAAGGATAAACCCATGAGATTTCCTTGTAAAATCTGTGCGGAGGACCACTTGACATACAAATGTCCTCGGTTGCAGGAATGCACTGATTTTATTGCTAACAAGGATTCTAGGAGAACACCTGTCGTTCTTCACAATCCTTTCCCCAAACAACAGCAGCAACATCAACATATGGTTGACAACCCGCCACAACCCCATCAACGGGGCAATGGTGGTTCGAATCCTTCCGGCGAAGGACCATCTGCCATTTATGGCATCGAGAGTATTGACCTCCAAACTCGCGCCAAGCTTTATGGAGCCCCTACCATAGATGCTCAAGAACCTGGAACTAGTTCCAATCCGTCGCCGCCTAACGATTTGCATATCGAAAGGCCTAATGCTGAACCTGTAATTCGTCCCCCAAAAGGGACACTTCGACGCACGACTCATAATACCTCTGCACGTGCAGCCCAAAACTACAATATTGTAGAAGATTTGGCGCAGGCACCGTCAGCTATGTCTGCACTTGAAGTATTACAAACCTGTCCAACACAAAGGAAAGCCTTGCTTTCGGCCATTGGTGGAATAGATCCCCAGGATTCCATGCTAGCAGTCTTTGATATGGAAAAGGCTAAACCTCGCCTCTCGCATCAACTCGCATTCCAGGTGCAGGTTGTGTCGAAAGGGAGACCCATCCATCGCACTGTCATAGACGAAGGTGCTTCTACCTGCGTTATGTCACAAGCTTGCTGGCTAAATTTAGGTTCTCCTACTCTAACCCCGCCATCGAATTCCCTGAAAGCTTTTGATGGCCACACGTTCCTACCCAAAGGATACCTTGCTAGCTTTCCTGTCACTCTTGGTGGGAAAACGGTAAACGTGGATGTTGAAGTCGTAGAGCGTCATCTCGACTATAATCTATTGCTCGGTCGCAGTTGGTCTTATGCTATGACCGCCATCGTGTCTTCGGTCTTCCGACTCATCCTATTTCCATTGGATGGGAAAATAGTCACAGTCGATCAACTATCCTTCTGCACCCCTGATTATTCCACTTTACCAAGTAGCTCTGTACCCTTAATAGGAGGTGTCCCTGACTCTTACGTCAGTATCGGTACCGGTCTTTTGAAGGCATCTTCCCTACTGGGTTGTTTTCCTCTTCCGCCGCCTCAGATCCCAAACACGGTTGCAATGATATCCACCTCTTCGGATGGCTCTATCGACCCATGGATCATTCCGGCACCTTCAGAAATTGATTCCTATGGAGATCAGATGCCGCTTTCGCTGGTTGAGTTGGCTTACCAAGCCATCCAAGTCGCATCTGAACCCTCCACTGATATGGTTTCGACCACAGGTACACCCCTCCCTCCCATAACGGTTCTCTCTAAGGATCTCCTCAATGAATTCTGGCCTACAGACGAAGCTATTCGAGAGATCATGTCATTAGAAGAATGACCTTGGGGAGAGTTCCACCATCGCGCTTCGACGATTGATTCGGAGGCGATAAAAACTGAAATCCCGTTCTTTGACCAACCTGAGATCGTTCCCTCCTCTTATACGACTGTCCACACTATCGATTCGGAAGGGAACATGGGTAATCTTTCCAAGACACTACTCATTGATATCTCGGTCAAGACAGGTATCATGGAAAATATTCCATATTGCTTTTCAAATATCATACCTTTCCAACTTGCTTTCGGCCTAGAGGCAGTACTTCCGATTGAGTGCTAAATCCCATCGCTTAAACTAGCCGTTGAACTCCTGCCTGGCACCACCGCCACAAAAGAGCGCTTGCTCTCGCTCGATCACTTGGACGAAACTCGTCGAGATGCTACACTAGCACTCGAAGCTCACCAGCGCCGAGTTAAAGCTCAATACGACAAATCTGTCAAGCCTCGTTCTTTCCAAGAGGGCGATCTTGTTCTACTTTATGATAAAAAACACGACCTCTTGGGGGCAGGAACACTCCAACCTTTATGGCTCGGTCTTTACATCGTTACTAAAGCCCTCTCAAAAGGAGCTTACGAACTACAGGACTGTAATGGAATTCCACTCGAGGAGCCCCGCAACGGGCTCTATCTGAAGAAGTATTTTGCCTAGTTTCACACTAGGCATATGCTTTGTAATTTTATGTATATAAGTTTTGCCTATTTTTATTTTGATGCTTTTGGATTACTTGTTTGGTTTAAAGTGTTTTTCTCATGTAATATTTTTCTTTCGCACAGATGTCATCACACTCGTTACCATACGTTGGGTATGCGGATGGTGCTAGTCGTCACACTAGACACATTGCTTCAGCTGCCTGGGTTCTCTATACTCCTGAGTCGGACCTCCTTGGTTCCGGGGGGATCTTCCTGGGTAACGCCACCAACAATGTCGCCGAGTACATGTCAGTGATCCAACTCCTCACGGAAGCGGCATCTCGTGACATCTCCGATTTAGTGGTCAGGTTAGATTCCCAACTCATCATTATGCAGCTAAACAATCATTACCACGTCCGCCACCCTGTATTGTTGCGTTATTTTTTACGAGTACGACTTTTAGAACGTCAATTTCAAACAATCACATTTGAGCATGTTCCTAGAGAATTTAATGCATTAGCTGATTCTTTGGCAAATTATGTGTTAGATTGGCATTTGTCGCATTTATTGTAAAAGATTTACTCATGAGTACATATATTTTTATCACATCAAAAAATGCATAAAAATTTAAAAACACAAAATCACCAAAAATATATATATATATATAGATATATGTAGTGTCCAGTACATAGAAAACATCAAAAAGAAAATCTCCCAAAACTTGGGGTGTTTTACAAAAATTTGGCTCACTAAGCCATGCTCTGACACTAATACATCTACTCCAAGCAGCTAAGCCTGATGCTCATAATAGCATACAACTGCTCTAGCTATCCTCCTCAAAGGAACCAGGTATCTCTCTGGCACACCCACTGTATGCCGCTGAAGACGAACTGGAACCTCCCGCATAGGAAGCGGCGGTATACCCATACTCAGACCCTCCAGGTTCCTGGAGAGTTCATGTAAAATTTGGGTATCATCGTCGTCGCCGGCTTCCGCATCCTCTACAGGTGCGCTAGCCCCGGGTAGCTACAATCCTCACCGTGCATAGAGAGGGGCCCCAGCTGGACGGACAGGTGCCACATCTGTGTCAAGCAAGCAAAAGTTTCATGTCAAAACTAAATTTTCACCCCTTTCTAAAAATTTTTTTTTTACATAAACATTCAAAAGCTAAAAAAAAAAAAACTTCTTTGAAAAGCACTGATCATTTTTTCTTACCATCGGGCCCCCACTGGGTGCCAGGGGGCAAGACTAACTCGGGATCGCCTGTGAAGTTCATCCCTACATAGGGATAATCCTCAATCATGATGATCTGAGAGTCCAGCCAATCAAAAAATCCCTCATCAAAACAGTGACGGACGGGACCCTCTCCAGTCCGTGGAAGCAAAGTGGCCCACCGAGCCTGCCTCGGCTCGCGTGGACCTAATGGCGCTGTTGGGATCCTAGGCCTCATCAGTGGTATCCGCTCCAGCATGAAAGAAACAATCAGTGTTCCGTACCCAAATTCTCTTTGAGTACGGGTCTTGCATGCAGTAAGCTCTGCTCGGACCCGACGGACCACACCGTCACACCAGTCGAAAACCTGAGGCTGCATACAATCCAAGGCTAAAAGCATCTGAGCCTTGGTCGCCACATGCTGACTCTTGGCACCTGCCAAGCGAACAATCATCCATAGAATAGACCGCAAGGGTCTCAAAGTCACCTGTGCAACAGGTATCCGGTTACTCACAGCCTGGGTGCCACGTATGCAGTGCGCATGGATCAAATCAGTAGTGGAACGAGGGTCAGCTCTGGACCCCGTCAAATTGGGCCTCGCCCCATGACATGACAAGCCGGTCAAAAAGTAAACATCATCCTTTTCGATGGCGAGCTCATTGCCACCAATCCGAAAGACATGATGCCGTTCGTCCCACTGCTGGATCAGCCACCTCAGGAGGTCCTCTTGACCCCTCATCAGTTCTAAACGGGCATACTTAAGCAATCCGCATCTCCGGAGAGCCATTAAAGTTGCCGCATCCGTCACCATTTCTCGTTCTTCCCGCTCATGCTCTCTTTCTCGCCAGATACTCATGATTAACAGCTGAACACCTGCAAATGAAACATTTCCAACCGATTAAAATTTGCCGGAACCACTTCAAGAATGAAAAAATTGAATTCTTAGAAAGCATGTTGCGCCTAACGCGGACATTAGTACAAAACAGAGCGTTCTAACGCGCTGTTCCCTCACGGGTTATGCGTTTAACGCGGCTGTTGTACTCCTGACCCGCGTTAGGCGCAAATATTTTTCTAGGGCCTCAAATTTTCCTAATTTTGAACCAGCAAAAACTAAAAAATTGGCAATTAAATAATAACAGGAGGTTCCAGCTCTTACCTGGATCTCGTGGAATAGAAAACTGTTGCCCGGATCGACCGTAATCACCAGCTGAAGTTTTCACCCCTTTTGCACTCCAGAGCTTCTTCACAGCACTCGAAACAGTGAAAATGAATGTCTTATGACCTTCTTATAGCAATTTCTGGGGCATGACTCTCTTAAATTCAGTAGGCAAAGTCGTGATTCCTCGCTGTACACATGTCGCAACTCTTGAGATTTGGTACTGATGATTCTAATAAGGGATCAAGATTTATGAGCAGACACACTCATGTTTTATCGAGCATTCTTTTTACGGTATTTTTCTTGCTCGTTAATCCGAAAAACCTCGAGTTCTCTTCTTCGGACTCGTTAAACTTACACGAAGTTGGCATCGAGCATTCTTTTTATGGTCTTTTCTTGCTCGTTAATCCGAAAAACCTAGAGTTTTCTTCTTCAGACTCGTCAAAACCATGAAGAAGCTCTGAGCATTCTTTTTAGGAATCTTTTTCTTGCTCATAAAACCGAAAAAATCCCGAGTCACCTTTGTCAGCCTCGTTAAACTACTGAGACAAAGAACAAGGAGCCATTATTTTCCTCTTTTTCAAAGCTCTTTAAACAGAAAAAGTGTATCGAGTTTTCTCCGTGTGACTCGTTAAAATTTCACGGAGGTATCGAGTTTTCTCCGTGTGACTCGTTAAAATTTCACGGAGGTATCGAGTTTTCTCCGCGTGACTCGTTAAAATTTCACGGAGGTACCGAGTTTTCTTTGTTGGACTCGTTAAAATTTCACAAGGAATATTTAGTTTACTTCGTCTCCTCGTACTCATAACAAAATGAGGTAGACGTCCATTGAACATAGATTTCTCACTTTTCCGGATTCGATGGACTAGCTAACGGAAAATGAATTGTTTCGGGCTTACTATTACCCCTTTGACGTGCCTGGTTATCAAGACATGACAAAGGTACCCCAATGGAGCCGTCTTTTACGACATTTTTCAGACTCCCTAAACATGAAAAATTCACCGAGTTTACTCGTCTGGACTCGTTAAACTTAATCAAACAGGACATGGAGTTGTCTTTTATGACATTTTTCAGACTCTCTAAACATGAAAAATTCACCGAGTTTGCTCATCTGGACTCGTTAAACCTAATCAGATGGGGCACAGAGTTGTCTTTCCTGACATTTTTCAGACTCTCTAAACATGAAAAATTCACCGAGTTTACTCGTCTGGACTCGTTAAACTTAATCGGACGGGGGAAATTTGGAAAAAATGGATATCACCTACGGTACATTTCCAAGGAGTCGAGTTTAGCGGCCAAAATTCTTGAACATGGCACTTTCGAGAAAACTCTTTCGCAATTCGCCGAACCCTGCATCTATGGTGTAGCCATTTCCCGGTGTTACTGCCGTGGAAATCTATGCTGCTCTTTGGTGTTCCAGCACGCTTCGGTGCCTGGTACTTCTAGGTGCCTTCCTTGTTCAAGCCGGATCTCGCTATCTCTGTCACGATATCAACCAAACCGTTCATTGACACGGTATTTGTTTGTCTGACGTTCCCCATTTACTCTTCCTTGTCTCAAATCATAAACAAAATCGGTTGGTTTTCGTTTAGGTGAGCGTGTAGGACGCCTCAGTGCCTACCTTTCGACAAATCACTTCCTATCGACTTCAACATCTTATCTAGGAAGTTGATCCAGAAACCCATCAGTACCCGGATACTTGCAGACATTAGTGGCAGGTAGTCTTGTGTTTGATCAAGGGTCTTCATCATTGGCTCTTGGTTGAATGATTCTACGAGTGTTCGACTTCAACTCCTTTTATTCACACTCGCTAGATTGTACTGGGCATCTTAGGGACAATCATCATTATCGGTGGCCACCTTCGCGTCTGTTAACAGTTTTCATTATTGACTGGTAATCAGACGATTTCTCACATGTTCGACGACAACTCCCTCATTCACATGTTGAGGAATATGCAGTTTAAGTGAATCGGCGGTCAAGACCTTGGGGCAACGACTACACCATTAAAGTTGTGTTCCCTTGCCCAAGCTGCGATATTGTTTATGGAGACAGATTCTTCAGCCTGATCCTGTTATGACAGACACTTCCACATTGTGCCTATTGGTGGATAGATTCTTCATATCTCTATTCTAGAGAAATCATGTTGTTTAAAGCTACTGAGCATGGGACATGCCCGACTCTTGGAAAATACTATATTTTCTGACATATGTTGTTGTTTCAGGTTTTTCCTCAGTCTTTCAATCTCTCTCTCTCTCTACAAATTATAAAGTATTTCTGCCATCGTCTTTGTCTCTGACCTCACACTTTAGGGGGCATCTGTTACAGGTCAAAATACCTCCTCATCAGCTCAGAGGGGAAGACAAATATGGAAGAAGTACAAAGACCTAAATTAAACCTATTTCTGCCAGGGTAACACATACATAGAACAGAACAAGGGCGTTATAACGCAGTCAAGAAATATATTGGCCGCGTTAGTGGCTAGGGCAATGCTCTGTTTACACTAAAAGGTCGCGTTACCCATGTTTTAAGTGTGAATTGGGAAAAGAGCGCGGAGAAATATTTGAATCTCCGACTTTCCCTCATGAAGGAGTCAGTGCACAAAGGAAATTGCAGAAGCACCAGTTCATTATTGGTCATTGCCATAGAAGACTGAACTCCAAGAGAGGAAAAAGCATAGAGATCAAGGAAACATCTAAGCCTTTTCCATTCCAAACTAGTGGAAAGAGAAGGGCAACAATGGCTTTCTCCCTCTCCTATAAGAAGGAGCTGAAGGCTCTTAATTGAGGGTCGAAGGATTGCTCAAAAGTTCTTGCATACTTGTGGAATAGAGAATAGTGTGACATTGTGAAGGCCAAGAGTCAAAGAGGCTCCTAGAGAGCTTGTTGGCTTGGACTTCTTCACTTGATAGAGAAGAGAGATTGGGAGACTGAGGAGGGCTTGGTACAACCGATGGTTGTAATCCTCCTCCTTTCAAAATCAATAGAACTATGTTCGTTTTGTCCATTCGATGCTTAATGTTATATTGTTGTTTCAATATTTGTTTAGTATGATATGAATGGCTCAGATGTGTATAATCTAGATGTTTATTGTTGATTTAATTGATAGAATACTTGTTATATTAGAAGTTACGCGGGTGCTTTGACTGATTGCAGGTCTCACATTTGGAGCCGGCGAAGAAGGACTCTTACTTTGCTGCTCAGCATTCTCCAAGAGATTCCAAGACCATCAAAGAGGTAATTCTCTATTGTATTCCTTCAAGTTATTTCAAGCTAATATGAACATGCTCATGCCATCTTTGTGAACAGCATAGCTAATCTTACTGTCTGCCTCGGGCACCGGAAAGCCCTGAGAGGGATATATGAAAACCAACCACCCAAGCAGTTTACCCTAAAAGCATGAGCTAGGCTGGCCAATAGTTCAGTGGGGCCAGGATCTTGAATTTCTCAAGTTCCTTTTGTAGATTGAAGATAGAGGGAGATTTCTCTATTATATTCTCTTTGGCCTCTCTATTTTCAACTACAAGTTTCATTTCTTTTTGTACAGGCTTGGTATTTGGAGTAGTGGCCAACTTTGAAGAGGAAGGAATTTGGTCATTAGAATATAAAGGCTTGTTTAGAAGCTTCTTACCTTTATCTGCGACCTTCTATATCATTGTCTCCTTCTGCACAACTGCTTCTTTTTGGGGAACCTCTTCCTCCTGATCTTGTGTACGGGTTCTTTTCCTAGAAGACCTGAGATCATATTTTCTATGGAACTGCACTTGCATGAAGTCAAGGACTTGCTTGCAGTAATCTTCGATTTCTGGGTCCTCAGTGACTCTAGCCTTTCCTTCTTCTTCTTGCAATGGAATCCCCAGTCCATCACCTTCTTTCCAAGGACAATCAACTTTGTCACTATTCGAATAAGCCAAATATGGATCATCTTGTTCATCTGGAATGTCTTCGGTAGGGCCATCCATTTCTCCTTCCAGGTACAGTGGATCTAGTACCTAGTCTTGCTGCTCCTTCCGCTCCCTTTGTGGTATCTGTAGACATGGCTTTCTATATTGCTGATTATAACCCCTATTTGGAGCCTCTTGGAAAGCCTTAGAGGATGAGTTCTTAGCTTCAAGTTCAATCTTCACCAGCTTGCTTGAAAGCTTTTTGATAATTTTATTCATATCTTCAATTTTATTTTCAGCCGCCTCTCTGTCTTGAATAGATGTGGATACCTCCTCTTTTCCTCTTCGCCTAGCATCTTGATCTGATCTCCCCTTTGATTTTCCTGTAAAGGAAAAATTAGCATCTAGTTCTAGTGCATCAGTCTGGGCATCAGACAGGGTGGTAGACTTCCTTTCTCTTAAAGAGAACCCAAATTCTGAATCAAAAACTGCTACAAATAGTACTTAAGCAGCAGTCTCGTGAGGTTTCATTTCAGCAGGAAGGCTTGAGTATAACTTTTTAAACCTTTTAATGAACTCTGGTACTCCCTCATTATATATTTTTCTCAGTGCATTAAACTCTGTGAGGCAGTATCCATGGTCTTTCTTTTCTCCCCATTTTTTGATAAAGGAATTTTCCATCTCCTCCCAAGTAGTGATGGAACAGTCTTCCAAAGTTTTGAACCATTTTCTAACTTCTCCGTCCAAGGACTGTATAAAAAGTCTCAACACTACATCCAGATGTTCGACATTGAAGTTTTCTGCAAAGGCACAGAAGACTTCCAAGTGTTTCTAAGCTTCGATCTCATTTTCCACGTTGAAAAGAGGCAGGATTTTCAGATAATCTTGAGGCATGCCATTTAAGACCTGAGGAAAGGCTAGGGGGGCATATTTTTTTAACAGGAAACTCGAAAAAGCCATCGTATGTTGTGGGGGTGGAGGGATAACCTAATGAGTAAGAGGAGGTGGTGGAAGAGGAGTATGTATGAAAATTGGTATATATTGAACAAAGGCTTGGGGAGCTAATGGGAATGTTGGAATGTTAACAACAGAAACTTCTATGACTTCTTTAACCTCCTCAACTTGAGGAGTGGGATGAAGAAAGAAGCTAGTGGTATCTACAGATTCAGCTTCATCTTTGACTCGAATTTTTTCAAGAGAGGTTTTATTTGAAGGATAATCAAGGGTTCTCACTATGGAGTCAGGACCTTGATCTTGAGAAATTTGGGAAGATGAGTATGGTGAGTCTTCCAAAGAAAATCTAGGGATATCTGTATGGACTGATTATCTTTCCTTCCAACCTCTCTTACGTAAAATATTTTCTGGGTCAGACACTGAAGGTGTTTTCGACTGAGATGTATTTGACCTCAGATGTGGCTTTCGTAAATCCAGGACTAAAAATATATTTATCTTATGAATGACAGTGGAGTCGCCAAGGTGAGGAATCTAAAACTCTCAACTCTTCTTTCTCACCTCTTCTGAAGAGTGAATAAAAGTTTTTCGAGGTGCAGGGATTTATCTTTTCTCAAATTTGTGTCCCCGGTAACAGTGCAAGAGATATGTTGTCACTCCTAGAGATAGCCTTGAGTTGTACAAAGACCAGTGCCTAGGACATCTTAATCAACAAGGAGCATAAAGTTCAACTTATGAATATTGAGGGGAAGGAGGCTCTCATGCTATCATATCTTAAGTGGAAATATTTGGTGAAAGTGGAACCAAGACTCTCAAAAGTTAAACACAACAAAAGTAATACTATAGTAACAGAATGTAACCTTTGATATGTGAACGTATCAGACAATTTTAAGATAGCATACTGAAAAGGGGGTTGAATTCTAAAATGATCCACAGAGGTTAATAAAAGGAGGGCGATGAATGGTATGAGAGTGTAATGGACACTAATTATAACAGAAATCCAATATAGAAACAAGTGTTCACATATACTGGGCCCATGCAATAATAAGAATCCATACATGAGAACAATTTTAAATACAAAACTCCATTGCTGCTAATATCGTGAGAATGTTGGTAGAAGTAGAAGGTGAAACAGAATATCTTTCCTGAGCCATATTTAAAGAACTAGACATGAGTAAATATGAGTATCAACAACGATAAATTCACATTTAAACATATGAGCACTCGCATTCCAGAACATAGATGTGAGAAATATGGAAATGAATGAGGTGAAAATTTACACTACAAAACATAAGGTAGAGATAGTAATTGTGAAGAACTCATATCAAAATCCCCAATATTGACAAAAATCCTCATCACTGAATCCAAATGCGATCTTCAACATTAATATCAAAATTTCAACAAAATTACATATAGAGTTCTCACTTAGTTAGTTCTTTTGAAAATCTGGAACCTCATATCAGTCCTTCTTTACTGCTTTTATAGAGTTTTCAATGAACATACGCGGAAAGATATTTCAGGAAAATATATTTTCCGCATGCTGGTAGGCAGTTTTAAGTCCTAATCAAAATATAAAAATGCATGATGAGAATAAAAAATTTCCCATCATTTACAGTTCGGGCTCATGGCCATTTCTAAAAAAAATCACAACTGTTCTAACAGAAAGTAAATTGCAAGAGTGAGATGTGAATCTCACTCGGAACTTGAAAGTAAAAGTAAAAATAAAAACTAAAGGTCACGCGGGCCGAATCATGAGTTAACATTTTCAATGGCGGGAAAGATTCAAGGCAGTGACTGAAGCAGGTGGTGCGAAGGTTGCAGAAGAGATGGCTAACAAAATAGAATCACTTGTACACCTCTGCCAGGTGTCAACTGAAGGCTCAAGCATTGCGGTGAAAAATTCTGCCTTGATGGAAGCCTCAGTAAGTTCATTGTAGCTTGCATCAGTAGGAATTTTATATTTCACTTGATGCAAAAGTGAAAAATCTTTGCCGAGGACTTAAACTATGGTTTCAACTTTGAGTCGAGTAGATTTTACAAAAGGTATATTGGTTTGGTTCATTAATTCCTTTAGTCGGCACTCGTACACTGGTAGTGGCTGTAGGACTGCATTGGAGGGCTCCTAGCATGATGGGAGTCCTGCAAGTTTTATCTCCATCCAATCTGCCTCAAACTGTTCCAAACTAGTCGCCGCCTTTTCCAAAATGTTCAAATCCATGCTACATGGAGACTCTTTATCTATCACCTTCTGACACTCCGCAGCTTCCTTGAATCTTCTCTTGATACCCCGCTTGAGCACCTCTTCTGGACTTAGCTCTTGTAAGAAGGAAATATAAATATTTGTAGTTTGGACCCTGTTGGAGGCATCAACAGCTCCTTCACGAAGCGTTCTTCTGAAAAGGCGTACAACAACCCTCATTTCCTCAATGATATTCAAAAATTCCCAGTGCTTCTTCACCTCCATGATAATTTCGGTCTAGATAAAACACCTAGCTTCTATAAGGGTGATGTTTCCTTTCATTCGGTTAGTGAGCTCGCGGAAGGTTTTCTCTTGCTCTGCCTTTTCTTGTTTCCCCTCCTCTATCTCTTTCTGCATAGAAGTAACCCTTTTGGAGTTCTCTGCAAGGAGGAATTCGAGCTCACTGATCCTTTGGCATGTCGTTAAGACCTATTTTTTTGCTGCTTGAAGTGCAGCTAGTGTAGTGGTCAGCTGCTCTGAGAGAGAGCTAGTCCCTTCAAGAGCTAGTGGAGCACACACATGAGTATCCAAGCTTATCTGCAATTCATTCATCCTTCCCTGTAGAACAACCATCTTCTCCAAAATCTTAGCTTTCTCTTCCCTCTACCTTGCAAGGGAATCGACCAGGCTTTCCTTGTCTTTCTCTACCTGGACTAACTTAGCAGTTTGTATCTGATGAGTGCCAGGTATATTTAATTTTTGGTTCAGGTTTGCGACCTGCTTTTGCAATTCAGCAATGAGATGACTTTTGGGGTGTGTTTTTCCCTTTTCTTTCCCTTTTATTACTTCTTGGAGACTATGTAGGTTGTTTGAGAGTGCACCGGAGTTGATATTCTCCCTTCTGAAATTTTCAAGCACTTGGTTATGCTTACTTTGCAGCTTTCTCTGATTAAAGGAGAGCCGTATTACCTCATCTTTTAGCATATCACCAAAACACTGGAACAAATTTCATTTTTCAAATGGCGGGACTTGCGACTTTCTCTATTTTATTTCCCATGGCTTTGTAGTATTGGTACGCCTCTCGATTTAAGATAACTTCAGTCCGCAATACCATTAATGGATGTCTTTGTCCAACTCAATTTGTAGATGAAAACTTGGTGTGGTACTTGCTCCGACATGTCCTTGGCTAGAATAGTTTTTCTCGATTTGTTACATTCCTAGTTGCTCTTGCGCTCCCGCGAGAGGCGCTATAGAGATGGCTTGCAAGAATTTTGAGAATTCCAAGGAGGCCATGCTATCCCATATCACTACGATACCTGCTTTGCTCATGTCTGATTGCCCATAAGGTGTTTCATTTTGAAGTAGTTGTTCGTCTCCCATGCCTTCTGCTTCGCTGGTCTTGGTTCTCTGTCTTTTAAAAGGGGGAGATCCGTCTCCCGACACACCAACCTCCTCCACCTGTTTCTGATCTTATGCTCTTGCTGAAGCAATATCTGCCTTTTACCCCATCGCGAATGAATCAGTCTCCATCTGTGTAAGAAAAGGCCAGGTTTCAAGATTAGCTCTCCATTTGATGAAGGGCCTTGTTTCATGATTGTAAGGGGTTGATCTAATATTATTTCTTCTGTTAGAGATGATGCCTTTCAGATCATAGGGCCAAGATTTCCCTTTCCTCAAATCCATTCCTTTTATCAAAATTTCAACCATAGAAAGGGCATGCCTCAAATTAACAATGAAAGGGCCAATCATTGTGGGAAGCATGAGAATAAACCCCTTTTTCGCAGGGAGGAAGTGAAGCTAGTCAGCCTTTAAGGTCTTCCTGAGGTATTCCAAAGCATAAATCTGCCGGGGGGGGGAATTGCCAATTGGTAGGGAGGAACTTCAGCTCCATAAACCCCGATTTCATTATAGTGATAAAAATTATACCAGTCTCCAGTGCTTTTAGCTTCACTATACTGCAACCATTTCTTCTTTTCAGGAAAAATCCCAGGCAAAGGAGATTCATGGATAATAGTATATACTATGGGCATGAAAGCATTCGAGAAACTTGAGTAACCCACCCCATTTGCCAACTGATGCGTTGCAGGACTCTAGTCAAAAACTGGTGTTGGCTGAGAGTTAATCCTATAGACCTTATCTAAACCCAAACCCTCAAATTTATCAGCATGCTAGAAAAGGAAAAGATAAAAGACCATGGAACAAAAACGAAAACGACCCATGTCTAAGAGCTCCTTGAACTGAGTTTGAATGGTGGAAGCTAGAAAAGAAAGAATATCTAAAATGACACTAGGTTGTGACATTAACCACAAAAACGATATGCATTCTTTTGAGACTCACACAAACCCTTCCACACCTAGGAGACTTGCAATAAGAGAAAGGGTAGGCTGAAGGTCCTCCTTGAATAAGCTCAGGGGCACTAAATCTGCAGAGGGGAGAGTTGTGAAATGGGAGTGAGTAATGGAAGTAATGAAATCGCTCTGTTGCCTCCATGGCAGTTTAGAAAACTGATGAGACACTGTCATTTCATTAAAACTGACATACTTCGAACTGGTAGGATAACAAAGGGCTTTTTTGATGATTTCGGGGGAGATGGTGAATATTTTTTTCCCATGAGAAGATAGGAACATGCCCCAACATTCATCGTAAGCATCCCAAAGCAAACAAATGAATTCAACCACTAGGTATGCAGGGGGAGTAATTTGATGATACAAACAAGACAAAATGACTTGAAACCTATCTCTATTTTCCACATGCTTCCTGAACAGCTCACACTTAACGCTACTAATGAAAAATGGGTATTGCGGGTCCTAGATGTTGGCTTGTAAATCTGTGGAAGGTTCGTGTCCTGGGGCAGCCCTGGACTCACAAGATTTGGGAGTTTCAAGCTTTGATTTCTTGACTGTGATTTTACCCATGACCATCATAAAAATTTAAAAACAAAAGGAAACCAGATCGAATGAAAGGGATGGTATACCTGCAAAGTAAAAAAAATGCTCGGGAAAATGACGCAGAGATATTAGCAATGACTGGGCAGACCTTGTACAGGGAAATCGCTTTCACTTATATAGTAACCATAAATCGAGAGTATTTTACCACAATAAATCATGGAACATAGTTATACAGGCCCAAAGAAGCTCGAGAAACGATGACGGGGTGAAACAAGTAGGGCTAACGTCATAAGGACGCTGACATTGAGACACACGCCATAAAGGGATTAGGTATTAGAATTTATTTAGGTGAATACTACATGTTGGGTTAAATGTTGGTATTGGTCTTGGTACTGGGTGTCCTAGGACTTACCTTACCGTTGGATCATGGTAACAACTGTACCTTGGGACCCATCCCACTAAAGACGTGAGGTGATCTCCGTAATAGCTTTAACCCATCGTTGTTTTCTCCATAAAGTGCTTGAATCCTGGCGTCAGTCTCGACACGTCATCAAAATTCTAGGGGGGAAGCTTCTACCTTTCCCCCTACCATCTGTGACCCCCTCAGAATGGTGCTTATGTTCCTTTATTTGTGCGTGTGCCGAATATGAGCGGGTCCCACCTTATATTATTTTCTCTGTACCTTTCAGACTTTCATTATATTAGTTAAGGCCTTTGACATACTCTCGATTTATTAGAAAGTGTGCTTGCCCCGTTTTCATATATGACTCATTTTTATTTTATTTCCGCTTCACACCCTTTTAAAACATAAGTCAAATTTAATATTGTCAGGTAATTTTCTTTTTATAATCCTTCTTCAGAAATTAAGGGGTGAATGATATAATCAACATCTTCCATGATTGATCATTAGGAGAATTTGAATTTCTAAAATTGACACCTATTGACTCATAAAACAAACTCTTAATTACAAACTGACAACTAACTTTATTTTAGGAGTTCTAATACAAATAGGAGTGAAAATCCTAAACATGTTTCAAAAAACCTTATCCAAGACTTAAATAATTCCTTTGATAGCTGCTAATCCATGTATTTGACCGTTATGCTACTTCCAACCTTGATGTAAACCCTGTCGATTCATGACCGAACTGTCTTGAAAACCAACAGACAAAGTTCTTGAGTTTTAGCCCTTAACCTCCATGCCTATCTTCGAACAACTTTGCTGGCATTGACGATTGTTTTTTACATGTGACATGTGCTAACATTCCATTAAAACTTCAACCTTCCACCTATGCAAAAATAAATCCTTGAAAAAATGGAAAGGAGATGAAACATGACTGTGCTATGAAAATAGCCTGTTTTAGTAGCGCAGTTTTTATATCACTGTAAAACACTTCTTTTGACCATTCTTTCTTCTTCTTTTCAATCTGAGTCTTCATTTTTGATCTTGACCTTTCCACCAGCAACACCAAAATTTGAAAACCAGCAGTCCTTACCTCCCAAATACATACATAAAGTGCGAAAAATTCACCTTCAGCACTTTCGTAGCGCAGTACGAAATTGCTGTGTATGCTCCCTTTAGCATAGTTCTTCCAAAAAATTACAGTTTTGAGGATATTTAAAATCTTTCAAGGATTGATATCAACATAAAGTAGCTTTAAAAGATGTTTTCCTTCAAAAATGATTTTTTTCTTCATGACAAAACTATTTCAAGGATTTATCATTTATTGCCATGTTTCATTGTTGCTGTAGCTTCTCTTCAGATTTTGTCAACTGTATTTCTAGGTCTTCAATCTGCCTCAGTTTCCTATTGGTAGCCCTTAACTAAACGTTCATCATTCTCACAAATCTGGCCTCTTTAATTGCAGGAACAATCTAAGTAAAGTACTGAGATTCACTGATTATTGTTTCTGGTTTGGAAACCTTTTCAAGTTCCCATAGAGCCTTTATCCTCTTGAAATTTATCTTTTCAGCAACATTTCTTCTTGCTCTCTTCCTTATTCTAGAAATTTCATAATTACCTGATTTCAACCTTTCTTCCATTTCTTCATAAGTAGCTTTTTCTGTCTGAGTGGAAAATACCCTATTTTTGTCTCCTTGAGGTATTGGTGATGAAAGATTTATAAACTCTTCCTGAACAGTGGAAGCTTCCTCTATTTTCCCTAACTTAATATTGAAATTTGCATCTTTTTAGATTTCCTAGTTAAAGGCTTTCTGGGCTTGAACACAAATGTGGCAACCTCATCCTCGAATTCCAGTTTCTTAGAATATTTTATCTTCTTAGGTTTTCCTTCATCAATTTTATGAAATATGTCTGTACCAAAGGGGATTATTCAATGTCAATGGCTTCTAAAATATCATTTAATTTACCTTGTAAGCCTTAACTTTCTCCTGAGATCATTGATTTACCCTTCCCCGTTGCAGTTGGACTTCTAGTCAATCTCCTTTGAACTGGTTTGCTAGATGACTATTCTTGTGTCATTTATTTAATTTTAGCTCTCCTTTATTTTGTAGGTTGAGGAGTCTGAATAATAACCATTGATGCTTTACTCACTTTCTCTTTCACTTTCTTTCTAGGTTTCAGCTTAAAAAATATTTTTGAAATGGTCATTACAGGCTTACTGGTTTTTGCTGGTGGGTTTTCTTTAGCCTTAGGGTTAATGCCTATATCTTGGTTTTCCACTCCAAAACCACACAAAAACAAAAATGAAGGCCATTCTCTATTGATCCTTTGAATTTCATGTAAAACTATCAGTTTAATTAGACAATGATGAAAAAGGTAAGTTTCACATCATTGAGTTTTCATTTGCACTTTATCTTCCATCCTAGCTCTACTTTGAAATAGGAAGAAAAGAAAATCTAAAGAACTCATGCTAGTAAAATGCAATAGGAGTTTAAAATGATATGAATATACTTTATGATATCTTCCCTCACAGGTAAAACACGTTTGAATGTTGAAGAGAAATTTGGCATAGATGTCTTAGATGTAGCTCCCTGGAGTTGCCTTGGTTAAGTCTATTTCTACAAACTTTGGCTTCAAAAACACTTTACATGGTTCCATATCAAATTTGAATTTTTTGACCCATCTATCTTGTCCCCTAGGAATCTTTGTCACCAAAGCTATAACCTCAGGGGTTACTAAAAAGTTTAAGATTCCAATTTTTGTGTTTGAGCTAGTGAAATGTAGAGCAAACTCCTTTGACACTTGACTATGTCCTGCCTGAAATTTTTCACAAAATCTCCAACACCTTGTTTTCTTGAAAACCTCCATCACTGATTTATCTTTGGCTAGGGCCTATGCGCTTTCAGGCTTTGTTCTTAAACAATGACCAGATCTGTTGCTTTTATTTTCTACTGTCATCTTTTCATTTGAATTCTTGTAACAAATCAGCCTCGCTTGAATTTCTGTTTGTTAGCCTCGCTTGTTAATGGTGATCAACCTCACTTGAAAAATGGATGAGAGAAACTTTGGTAAGAGATTACCATAAGCTTAGCATTTGAAAATGATCTTTCTGAGTTTTTGCACGCAAACTGCAATAAGAAACCAGCCAGTCCTTACAAATTTTAAATTACCTATCATGAAGACCCCTACATTCGAAATGATGGATTTGAATTATTGCATGCCTTAGAAATTACTCCTAGCTGACACCTAATAATGAAAAATCAACAGTATTTGAATGAATTAATAATTTGACAAGACTACGTACGAATTCGCGGTTTTGTAGCGCGCTTAGTTTAATTTTAGGGGTTTGCACTATGAAAATAGCAGCGTCTTCATAGTGAAAAACAAGCTTTCTACACTGTCTGCACTATGAAAACGTGTTTTAGTGGCTAATTCCAATTTTTTTTCAAATGGTTTAAGATATGACTTCTAAAGAGGATGTGAGACCTTTAAGACATGGAATAAGGTTGTTAAACTTTATTTGGATATGAAAATGATACTTTTGAGACTCTTACCCTATCACCTACCCTTTAAAGCATGAAATGACCCAACACCTATCTAAGACCATGACTAGGAATGATGTAAACTGTCCAAGTTTAGAAATTTTTTTAATGGTGATAATAGAAGATTCTCATGGGAGGGTCTCAAAGAGGATGTGCTCCAACATATCAGGAGGTATGTATTTTTCTTGATGAATGAGGAGGAAAGAAACCCATTTGCAAAGTTGTTACAACCACTTCCCCTTTTGATAGAAATATGGGAAGGCTCATCTATGGACCTCTTCACCAACTTGCAAAAAATATATGGTAAGGATTGTGTCTTTATGCTTATTGATCAACTAACGAAGTATTTACATTCCTTTGCCATACATTTACAATACATTTCTCCACAAGAGGGTAAGCCTCTCTTTGGATTTCACAGACCTCTTGGGACTACAGTGTGATGGGCGTCATGTATTCCGGGGGTTAGAGCTCTGCCTTCTTCATCCCTCCGTCAGAGATCAAATTTCTCTTGTTGCGTTTCATTTTAGGTGTCTCATTTAGTTCAGTCAGCTACATTCCATTAGGAGCATGGATCATCTGACGGAAGGGTCTTGTCTTTCATATCCCTCATGTCTTGTACCTACTGTTCTGTGTCTGTTCATCAAAATCAGTTTTAAAGTCATTTACAGTCATGTTTGGCCTACTGTTTGACAAAGAGTCATTTTAGGTTTTTTAGGTCAGAATGTCTAATAATGTTAGCAGGCATATGAGGGAGGTTCGAAATAAGTTTTCATTGCAAAAATTTCATCGTCATATTGCTTGATCATGATTCTTCTTTAAAACTCTGTTTTGAATAAAAATCGTCAATTTTGTCTTTTGTAATAAATGCCATGTAATTTTCAAAAGTTTTTCATTTGTGAAGATCTTCAGGCGCAGCCCTGGTCGCCTTTGCCAAATCCAATGCCAGCTATCCCTGCAAAAAATAGACAAGAGATTCATCATCAATTCAAAAATCAAAGGAAACAAACAAAAACAGAGTTTATATTAAAAAGTGAAAAGTGCCAAAGTTCAAACATTAGCAAGTGGGTTATTTCAAATCAAAAATCAAAGCGCATGCCATAAAAGATATTTTTGTGTCTTCATAAATCATTTCCATACCAAGAGTTATCAAAGACCCAAGAGAAAATCGTGGAGGAAGCAAAAGCCAGTCTTGGAAGGAAAACTGTGGTGAAGTTCAGAGTCGCGGCATGTTGGGAGGTGGTCGCAGTGCATAGAAACGTTTTCCACCGTGCAAAATACAACGGTCGCGGCACATACACCAGGCCCGACGCACTGGATTGTGCGCGCGGCGCACAGGGCCGACACACAAAAACTTTGCCACTATTCCATAAATTCAAATCGACTCAATCTCCTATGCTCCGAGTAAGTGTGTGAGACTTTGAATTGCTATTAGCTTGTGTTTGGTGTTGCTTGAAGGAAGGAATATGAGAATTTGTAATGTCAAATTGTAAACCCTATTAACCTTTTTAAAACTGCTCCTTAGGGTTTTGAATTGGTGTTCTAAAAATAATTTGGTGCCAAACCCTTTTATTTCCCACCTTGTTTTTCCCTCTCACTGTTATTATATCACTACAGTTCATCCCTTACCCCTTTTCATCCTCAAAGTGACTTATTCCTAAGCCCCATTTTCCTATCCCTAAATCAGTTCATTGCCTATCATTATCCCTTTCCCCATATCATTTGCAAAAATTCCTAAATCCCAAATTCCCAAACACAGTCAAGTGGCTGTCCTTACACTTTAAATTCACTTGACAAAACTCCATCATTCTCACTGCCCTATTTCCCACGGTCCCTCATTTGACTTTGACACATTTGGAATCAAGAAAAAGACACCAAATTCTTATTTTCATCTCATACAAATCAACATATACTTGACATAGACTTTCAACACCATGGAGACAGACACTGATACATCATATGACAGAGATAGTGATTCTACCACTGAGCTACATGCACCGAGAAGGCCTCGTAAAGGTGGCAAACATGGGAGAGAAGAGCCCACCTCATTGACTCAGTTGCAGGCCTGCCCACTTGCCATGGCATGTTTTCGAGAGCAGTCATGCTATCAGTATTGTGAGATGATTGCTAGGATTAAGCATCATCAGGAGTTGGCTCGTTTGTTTGTTTTACATTTTCATGATGGTCAGGTAACTCTTGCTGGTGTGAATTTCACCTTGACACCAGAAACCATTTCTCAAGCAACAGGAATACCGAATGTGGGTGAATAGTGGAACAAAAGACAGTAGGTGGATAGAGTGCATTATGAACCATACATCAGGCCTAGCTATGTGAGACAGCTCAGCAGGGTATTCCCATTCCGGTTCCTAAAGGAATCCTATGCGCCTTTGATGAAACTTATTATCAGATACTTCAGTTGTGAGGGCCGGTTCTCACGCCTCTATGCCTACCACATCAGATTATTGATGCATTTCACTAGAGTGAGGATGATGAACATTCCTTATTTCATGTGTCGGAATATCGAGAGGATGACCATGCTTGTGCAGAAGAAAACTCCCGAGCAGTAGTACAACAGTATTTATCACTATGCACTCATCAAGATCGTGGTTGTACATCAGCTTGGATTGCAGGGTATTTCATGGGAGGATTTCATTTCCCATGACTTCTTCACAGCTCCTCAGGTTCCTCCGGAGGTTGTCCATGATGAAGGTGAACCTTCACATCAGTATGGAGGTCAGGAGGCGGAGACTACTAGTGTGCCAACATATGTCACTTATCAGAGAGGAACTAGAGGATTATTTGCAGCAGCCCGACGAGTACTATCTACACCTGGGGTGGAAGGGGTCTCGTTGCCGTCATCAGCAGCACAGGTATAGGTATAGGACAGAGGTAAGAGGCCTATGCAGGATGAGGGCCCTTCAGGAGGCCAGGATACTGATTTCATATTGATTGATGAGGATTTGAGCTCTCCAAGCTCAAAGTTGAGAGAGACTATTCAGGAGCAGAAGGCGGAGATTGACACATTGATCGTCAAATTACAGAGAGCCCAATGGATCATAAATTACCTAGAGCAGTGAAACAAACAGTTGGAAGATCAGCAAACAATCATGGAGTTTCAAAACATCCGTGAGAACCGGCAAGCTGCCCAAAGAAGCCAAACCGAGATGACACCCATTGAGCGGGAGATTGAGGCTGATAGAGAGACTTGGCTTGAGAGGGTCAATATTCATCTTGAGAAGCTATTGGAGAAGGCCAACAAGGAAAAGAACATGCTCAGACACATGAAGAACCATTATTGAGCGCGAAATCATGTTTGCAAAGCGAGGATCAAGATCCTGAAGGCGAGGCTAAAGAGGGCACTAAAGCGTCGCAAAAGGCATGATAGGCTCCAAATTTTGGCCGAAGCTTCTTTGGCCCAACATAGTGATTGATGAGGGACCTTCAGCCCAAATTTCAAGAAATTTGGGAAAAATTTTGTCAATTTTGAATTTTTTGGCCTCAAAACAGATTTTCTTGCCCGACGTGCAGCGCCACCTGGCGCGCGCTTATAATTGGCAGCTCTTCAGGAGGAAAACTTTGCATTTCTAGATTTTTCATCAAAATGTATGCATTCCTATGGATTACCTTAGGATTTTGACAAGTTTTGGGTTTCCTAAAGGGTCAAAAACGCCCTAAAAATGGCCTTTCTGCCACTTTTTGCACACACAGGAAGAAGTGTTGGGAGATTTGATTTT
The DNA here is from genome assembly GCA_034641835.2 of Pinus albicaulis. Lineage (NCBI taxonomy): Eukaryota > Viridiplantae > Streptophyta > Pinopsida > Pinales > Pinaceae > Pinus > Pinus albicaulis. The sequence continues at coordinate 55,615 of JAXQQM020079591.1, read as the reverse complement.
TGGAGGGGTAAATGGCAACCAAATCTAGAAATTCCACTTGGGTTGGAAAGTAGATAGGAAGGGCTTTCCAACGAGCTATCCTGTGCTCAATTTTGACTTCAGGAAGGCCCTCAAAATCAGCCTCAAACTTGTGCTACGCACAGAGATTTCAGGCGCGGCGCATAGGGAAATTTGGCCTATTTTTCACTCAACAGCTCAGATTTTCGCCTAGTTTTGGCTAGTTTGACTTTTTCATGTAACTCTTGATGTACCTTGATGTAATTTCATGACCATGATGTAATTTTGGCACATTTTTACTCATCTTAGTGGATTCATTCACCAAAAAGTGAAATGTAAGTGAATGAATCAGTTTCCTATCATATAGAGGCAAGTTGTTTCATTGCCTATTTTCTAGTTCTTAGTTTATATATGGTTGAAACTGCTCCTAGAATGATGAGCTAGACCCATAGAGGCATGGGGATGAGTTAGTATTGTCTATATCATGTAGTTCTTCAGTCATTTTTAGGGTTGGACACTTGGGATTGCTTGGCACTTCATTGTACATTTCATCTCTGCACTTTTGGCAAAGGAATAGACCAGGGTTTGCAGCACTCTTTGGGATCCATGTGGCTCTGTGTTTTGATGGTGTTTTTCTCTATGTAATTTTAAGTTCACTGATGTTTATGTGTACCATTTTCCTTCTCCTTTCTTCTTAAATTGAACAAACAAGTTATAAAGGTGGAATTCATTAGATTGCTTTGCTCTGCCTTCAGTTTTGTTTAATTTTCCATGTTTTCATCTGTTTGAAGAGGATTCTTGAAAGCCTCTTGCCCTCTTCAGCTCCTCACCGGTCTGAACTATCCATTCATTCAATCTAAAGCATCAAAACAATTGCCTTCCTTGCCCCAATCAGAACTCTACAAAAACTAGGCCTCATCCCCGCACCCAAAACTGCCTTTCCCTTTGATTCCAACAAAAACCCCCAAAAACAAAATCAAACTCTTTACTTATATACCTAGCCTAAAATTAGCTTTTATTTCAAGTCATCTCAAGCCCCTTCGATTATTTTTGTTGAGATTGACCCGGAGAGAGCCCTCTCCTGTTCTGGTAGGGCTAGCTACCAGACTGAGCGTGGTTTGATGTTACCCTAAACTCTGCCTTTTTCAACCTGAGGTAGATTTAGGCAATAACATAGTGGCGACCATACTGGGGACTAAAATTGTTTGCTTGTTAGTGTTATTTGTTTTATAAGCTACAGAAGGAGCCTGAAGTTATTCCAAGTAGCCTTCGAAACGCTCTTGCTTTGCATTAGCGAAAGTAGATAAACGCTGCTTCAGTCAATCTCCGGTCTAGCTTGTAAACGTGACACTTGACTTGTGAATTGCCCCAGTACATCAGATCATTCTGGAATTTTGGGTGACGAGTCTAGAATTTTATAGGCTGAACAAGTTGGTTTTGTCCCTTTGATTTTTGAAATTAATCCAACACACTGGCTTCCAGAAGACATACTAGAGAAAATCTGGATCCCAATCCACCTCTAGTGTATGAAAATCTGAATATGATTTCAAGAATCCTTCGTCGAGAAAGTCCCGTGATTCCTCTGTTCAAATCTCATTCATGCCCCGCTGTGTTTGAATTCCTTGAAGATATTGAATTTGATGAACAATTTGAGTTGTCGTTGTTTGAGACTAAGTCTGAAGGTGATATCGGTTCTACTGTCATAAATCCCGAGTTTATCAAGTATCTTGAAATTGAACAGGCTAATATATCCATTGACAGTTACATCTTGAATATTCAAAACTCCATTGTGGCAACAAACATTCTTGAGTTTATAGAATCTACATCTGAAACTCTTGGGCCATCAACTGTTACTTCTGATTCACAAGTTCATACCCAGCCTCCTTTCATTCCTACCATTCTCGTACAACCATATATCCCTAATCAACAATCTGCAGTGGTATCGCCTTCATCCACACCACATACACCTCATACATCTACTGCTCCTACTCTGCCTATTTCCCCAAGACCGTTTACAAATCCACCCAGAGCAATGGCTGCCAGATTTGCACCCCTTGTCTTGCTCCAAAACTTGGATGCCATGCCCGCTGATTATCAAAGTAAGATCCCATTGTTTGATGGCACTCCTCAAAGTGTCACTGCTCAACAACATATTGATATAATGGCAGACTTCTTTGATCTTCATGAAATTGATGCAGAAAATGTGACCATGAGACTGTTTGTGCAACTTTTGGAGGAGAAGTGAGAAAATGGTTCAGAGCTTGCAGCCTAGAAGTATTGCTACATTGGCTGAGCTTCAAAGAAAATTCTTGGATCGGTGGGAAGTAAAGAAATATCCTCTTCAGATCACTTCTGAATATACCAAGATCAAGCACAACATAGGTGAGTCAGTCCAAGATTATTGTATCAGATTCAATGCGGTTTACAATGCAATTCCTGATGATTTAAGGCCATCTAGGAAGTCGTATTTGCTTAATTTTCTAGATGGTTTTGATCCAGACATGGCCTATCAACTACGAGAAAGAGATCCGGCCATTTTGGGGGACATGCAGAAAATTGCAGTGAGTGTTGAAGCTAATTTGAATGACAAGAGAGCTAGATTGAGAGCTGAAAAGAAAGTCGCAATAAAGGAAGAAGCTTCTACTTCAGATCATGTACTTCGCAAGGTGTAAAAGATGATTGAAATATTGACACTTGATAAGCCTGAACCATAGATCAAAAATCCTAATTTCCGGGGCTAGCAGCAACCACAATTCAGGATCAAACAACGAGAACAGCGAGCACAAGAACCACCAGTAGTACAACAGTAGGTAAAGACTCCTTTACAGCAGAATTTTGTTGGTCCGGAATCAGATGATGAAGATAATGTAATAGGAGAAGAAAATCACTTCTTTACACCTGATGATATGCCAACTTTTATCACTGAAGATGAGGAGTATGCAGAAAATTCAGATGTACAAAAGGATGAGGATTTTATCTTGGCAAATGAGGCAGCTCTTGAAGAAGAGTCAGATGAGTATCGGAGAGGTTATATGAATGCTTTGTCTGCCCACCAGCGACAATATTCACTTAGAAACAGAGATGTGCCTATCAATCCAATCCAAAATAGAAATGAAGTTTCAGCGCCAAAGAATGATGCACCCATTGCATAGAAGAAGGGAAAAGAGGTAGCTGATTCCGCTACTAGAAAGTCTCCATTAGGAAATGAAATATCTAATCAACCAATTGTATCGAGGGAGAAAGCTGAAAATAAGGATGCTCTAGCCAAAGAGGTAGAAAAAACTTCAGTCTTTAACTTAGAGAGTGAAATTTCTAAGTTAAAAGTTTCCATTCCTTTGACTGAGTTGATGAAAAATAGCAGCTACAAGGGTCAGGTATCTAAAATTTTGAATTTCGATCCAATGTCTGATATGGTGAATGTGGAAGATGATCAACCTGAGTTGATCTTTGGTCTAGCATTGGATGGTGAGTCTCCCGATAGTGATGTGCCTCCTTTTTATATCAGCCTTAGATTGCATGATTTTGTGTTGCATAATGCCATGTTTGATTCTGGAGCTTCCCATAATCTCATGCCGAAGGAAATCATGGAGAAATTGGGATTGGACATCACTAGGAAATATCATGATCTATATTCTTTCGATTCCAGCAGAGTAAGATGCATCGGGCTCATCAAAGATTTGGTGGTTAGTTTAGATCAGATTCCAACTAAGAATGTTTTAATGGATGTGGTTGTGGCGGACATTCCTCCTAGATTTGGCATGCTTCTTTCCAGATCTTGGGGAGCGAAGTTGAAGGGAACATTACAACTTGATTTCTCCTATGCTACCATTCCTGTGTTCGGTCAGATGAGAAGATTATATCGGGAGAAAAAAATGAAGTATATGATCACCAGCAAGGAGAAATCGGTAAATCATTTGATAAATTATGTACATACAGATTTAGAGTCTTTTTTTTTGTATTCAGATAGTTTCAATGATGTAAATAGTCAGTTAGTTGAAGCAGAGGACATTCTGGAGATCACATAAAATTTCAGAGAAGTTTTGATGAAAGAAAGACAAGAACTTGAGACTTCCGCTGAGCAATCAGCCTTCCAACAGCAGTAGAAAGTTGATGGAAAACAAGCAGAAATAACAGAGCAAACACAATTTCAGCACTTGGAAGAAGATGAAGATGGTTTATGGACTATGGATTTTGATTACAGGCGCTTGGAAGTGATAGATGTCGGAATTAAGATTTGGGTACGCAGCTCCCTTTTCCGCTTGTTGGTCGGATAAATCGTTCTTGCGGACAAGACCGATCTCCCTAGTGTCATAAGACAATCTAGCAACAAACGAACAACTAAGTTTGTCTTTCTCTAGATATATTCGTTTTACAAATAAATGCTATGAAGGTGTCGATCCTACCTTAGATCCAAATGCTTATTTGTGGTCGTAGTGCTTCCATCGCATCAATAATCCTTCGTCGCAACAAGAGCTCTTTTGTCGCAAGAAAGTATCATCTTTCGTTGATCTGCAATCACAAACAAGAAAATATCAATAGCACCTGTATAAAAAATAATTATAAAACATACCTATCATAGTGATCAAGGAATCTATGAAATAAATGATCAAACGACAGCTTATTGAAATAAACAATCGAACGACAATTTATTGAGAAAAATAGAACTTGATTGTATTAATCTTAAAATATACAGAAGAACCTTACAACCTTAGCCTTGATGTTCGAAAGGTCTTCCCGGGGTCCGAAGAAAGAATCTCCTCTACTTTGATAAGTCTTGCACTCTTCCTTCAGGAGCAAAAAGAGGTATGTGATCTTTCCTCTCAAAAGCTCAGCAGAAAGAAGTCTAAATTTCAACAGCACTTCAGCTCAATCACACATAAAGCTTGAACTCTAATCCTCAATCTCCAAAATCTCCATCAAAACTTCTTAAAACTTAACCCCCTGAGGCTACCCAATGCCTCCTTTTATAGAGCAGATGAGGAGGTTAGGATTCCACCTTTAAAGGGATAGAACCCTCCTTCAAAGGGATAGGCTCCTCACATCAAGGTATTAGTTCCTTAAGGTGTGGGATACATTCACCTTACTAAAGCGTACTCATCCCCAAAAAATCTCATCTAGAACCTTCCAGAATTGACCAAAAATCAACTTTTTCAGTTTAATTCCGCGCTTTTTTGACTTTACAGGGGTACCACAGGCATTACACTGGAAAAATGTGTTCTAGAACGCAGTTTATCTTCACATTACCTGCGTACCCTAGCTAAAAACGCAGGTAAGCCTCATATTAACTGCGTACCCAAGGCTTTTTTGAGTTTTAAGGGTTTTTCCTCCAGTTTCAGGGCTTGGAATGAGGAACAAAGGTTGTAAGACTTGCAGAGGAGGCATGTATGAGTGTTTAATGAGCTCATACAGTCAGCAGAATGTCAAGGTGACAGTTTTCAGTGTAACAGATTGCCCCCTAAAGTGCGAAGTCTGAAATAGATGAAGATGAAGCCTGTCATATATGAAGAGTGAAGTACTTTATCATTTCAAGGATCATCCTGTGGACACCCCAGTCGGAACCTGTAAAAACATTCAATGCAAAATATATATATATATATGTAATCATATCATCGCTGAGGTAGGCATTCCCATACTCAGATCAAAAACTAACTAAACTTGTTCTGATACAGAAATGATTTTAATATTACATCAATAGTGTAGACACAACATGGGCACAGCCATCTGTAATGAATAGTCTACAGTATAATAATAAAACTCCTCACAGCCTGGATGGTGGAAACTAGATCCAGGGTCTTGATTTCTGCTTCCCGAACTAGTACGATTCTATCCATGCAATTAAATGTGTTGAAGTTGAACATGGTAGAAACCACTTGATTACCAGTCAATGATGCGAACTGTTAACAAGTGTGAGAGAAACCACCAGTAATGTCAATGGCTCTCAAAGTACTCAATACAATCCATGAAATGTGAATGAATGAGCTGAAGTCGAACATGTCACGGAATCATTCGATCGAAGGTCAATGATGCAACCTGTCGTCGAAGGCGAGAAACCTGCCATTGAGGCATGCAGATTCCAAGGTACTGACGATTTCTGAATCAACTTCCTAGATAATGAGTTGTTGTCGATAGAAAGTGATCCGTCGTAGGAAAGCTCACAACACGAAATCATAGATCAAGTTTTGAAAAAATATATTGGCAAGGACTAACTCAGGGATGGTCAAAATGGATGATAGATATTTTGCAGATGAATGGTTTATTTGAACTGTCCTCTTGAACACATAACGACACTGCAGATGGCTTGGTGACAATTGACCCAAAGCTAATACCCAGAAACTGGCTGAAGAATTTCAATATGGTTTGATTAACTGTTAGGCAAAGGATTTCCCAACCCAAGTGGACAAAAAGTGTCGTGTTCAAGAGTGGTTAACGGTTTTCTGAATAATCAAGATGTGACAAACAGGTTCGTTTTTCTCTCTTTTCCCCCACCATTTCTGGCAAGTACCTCTTTATTTTTGACAAGCTTGAGGAGGATAACATTTTCTTGTTTATAAGCTCATCCTTCGGATGAGTCCAACTTAGTTTGAGATTCGAACCCTAAGAAGGAGTGGTTCGTTCCTGTTTAAAATTGAACAGGTCCTTTACTGTTAAGTTTTAACGAGTCCAGTATAGGAGAAACTCGGTGTTTTTCAATTTTAGGGAGTCAGAAGAAAAAACTTAAGAAAACTCCATGGGTGTACTTTTTTCGTAAATTTAGTCTCTCGAGCCCGAAAAAGGATAAAATAATGCGGGAGAGAACTCTATTGACCGTAATTAGTCAACGTATACCTTTTTCGTAAATAGTCCATTTCAGTCCGTAAAAGGGGTAAACTTATACTGAAGGGACGATTGTTCATTTACTTTAACGAGTTCGAATAGTCAAGTACTGGGCAATATTTTCATGTTTAGAGAGTCTGAAAAGGGCTTAAAAGAGAACTCCATGGTTTCTCTTTTTCTGTAAGTTTGAACGAGTTCGAAAAAGGGATAAAAATGTACTCATATGGCTGACTTTCAATTTAATTTACGAGCAGGAAAAGACGGAAAGAACTCGGCATTTTTATATGTTTTACGAGAATTAAAAATAGCAATATGATCTCGGGATTTTCATGAGTTTAACGAGTCTTGAAAATAACCAAAATTGACTCCAGATAGGTTTCATTTTTACAAAATCTTGAAACAGAGAAAAACTATGCTTCAGAGTGGTTTCATTTTTACACAAGCTTGAAACAGAGAGAAAACTGTGCTTGATGCCCCCTAAGCGTAACTGCTAGAGCGCATGCCCCCCTAGCTTCATTTCATTCAACTAAGTACACTACTAGTAATTAATAGCTGGATGGAATGAAGGTTCATTTACGAGATCATATGAAATACCCGACCTAAAACTGTAAGAAAATTATGCAAAAACTGAAATAACTAACCTAAATATATGACTTAACATTTACGAGATCTAGTCAAAGACTCGACTCAATTAGGGGAGGATTTGTTTCATTTTTTAACGAGCTTGACACAACAAAAGAACTATGCTCATGGCAACGTGTTTCATTTTTTAACAAGGTTTACACAAGAATAAGAACCATCCTCGTAAATCTCTTATTTCTAATATACCTACATAACTCATCGATTCATTTTTTAATGTGGTTGACACAGGAAAAGAAGTGTCCTCATACATGATTCATTTTTTAACGAGGTTGACTCAATAAGAGGAACTATCCTCTGACCAACTAATTCATTTTTTAACGAGGTTGACACAGGAAAAGAACTGTCCTCATACCTGATTCATTTTTTAATGAGTTTGACTCAGTAACAGGAACTATCCTCATAAACTACCGATTCATTTTTTAACGAGTAAACTGAATAAAGAAAAGAACTCTCCCTACCTCGCACTCACCGATTCATTTTTTAACGAGGTTGACACAAAGAAAAGGAATTATCCTCGACCGACCGATTCATTTTTTAACGAGGTTGACACAAGAAAAGGAACTCTCCTCGGATCAACTCGATTCATTTTTTAACGAGGCTGACACAAAGAAAAGGAACTATCCCTCGTATGCACCGATTAATTTTTTAACGAGGTTGACATAGTAAAAGGAACTATCCTCACATCGACTAATTCATTTTTTAACGAGGTTGACATAGTAAAGGAACTTTCCTCACCACTCATCGATAATGGCTTCCAACTGGAAGAAACACATGTCAATGGACACACCTTGACCACGCTAAGAGGTCTTCCTCGGGAAGAAGAATAGTTCTCTGGAAGGAAGACATGTCAGGGACTCAAAACGGATATGAAAATCACGTTCAAATAATCCCATAGATATTTTCATGTCAATTACCGGATCTAAGTCAAAAGAAGACGAGCTTACAGTGAGAGGCTCACTTACATCGGTAATTGAAAACATGGGACTAGTTGCCACATAATCAACCCGTGGCAGGGTAGATACCACTTTATAATCAAGAACATTTAGGGGTGTCATATTATTGGTAGTCGAATCAAGACTAGCGAATGAAAGTTGATCTACAGTCACAATATTGCCATTGTGAGGGAAAGACATCACGCGAAAGAGTGTCGATACGACAACTTTCATTGCATAAACATAGTCTCGCCCAAGGAGTAAATTGAAATCCAAGGGACCTCGAACTACCATAAGATCAATACAGACAGTTTTACCTTTCAAAGTAATAGAAAACTTAGGAAGGATCCCTAAAGGTTCACTAATGGTTCTGTTAAAAGCTTTCAGATTCTGCGTAATAGGCACAAGCTGAGGAGAACCCAAAGCTTTCCAAGCAGTTGAGGATAAAATACTAACAGAAGCACCTTCATCTACCTGTGTGCGGTGTATGTCCCTACCACCAAACTTCACAATGATTTGGAAAGGCATGGAGGAAGGAAGACGAGGTTCTTTCAGTCTATTCCAATCAAAGGAAAACACCTCAGTACTTGGAGGGGGTTCTGTAGAAACAGGTGAAATGCCCCCCGACGTAGAAGAATCTGATGTAACAAGAAGAACCTGAGCAGTATGAAGTTCACTCTCTATAGGGAGAATGGGATCGACCGAATGTGAAATCGAATCGACCACTTGATCAACTAATGGATCATCAACCTGAGTGATATGAGTTTCACTCTCCAATGGAAGAGTGGGATCGACTGTACTTGAAACTAGATCAATCACTCCGTCAGTTGACGGTAGGTTGGGAGAAAGTTTACGGTAACCAGTTGGAAATTATTGCTGTGGAACAATAAGGTTTTCCAATAATTTTGAGGCTTCATCCATGTGAGGGAAAATGTGAGTTTTATGACTCCCTTTGCATAACTTACAAGGAAACCTAACTTTACCCTTTTTCCCAGGAACCTGACTATCACTGGTTGATGGATCAACGGAAATTTGATGAGATTTTTCTGACCATACTTCCAAGACCTTTGGAATACCGGGACAATTGATAAGGAAGTGGTCACCCTTACAAAGCCTGCAAGGGTATTTTGGTTTACGATGCATGTTGGAGGTTTCCTCAACACAACTAACACTTACAGCCATGGTTGGTTGGTTGACTTCTTTGTTATCTTGCTTCTTCTTCTTCTTCTTCTTCCCTTTCTTCTTCTTCTTAGCCACCTGGTTACTAGCGTCAAGGCTTTTACCAAGCGAAGAGGAAGAAATGGAGGAAGAAATATTAGGTGAAGAAGGTAAAGGGTCAACAGAAGGTTGGTGATGTTGAGATGGTGAACTCTGTGAAGCATCCGGTTGAGGTGGAACAATTGGAGTATTCGGGGCCAACGAAGTTGAAAATAACCATATCGGTAAACCTATTGTAAATCTAGGTAATGACAAAGTAGCCATATAAGGAGGACCAACATTTCCAAAGCAAGGAAAAGTACTACAATTCTCATTAAGAGGGGTTCCTTAGTTGGTAAATTCTGGAACAGTTGCCATTATATTCAACTTCAGTGAATTTTATTAACAATTTAAAACTAAAATTAACAATTCACAATTCACACCTAACAATTAAAATTCACAATTCACACCTATGGTCTCTAAAAGTAAAAACAAACAAATTAACATGCACTATCAAATCTAGGAGTCAAACCACACACAAACAGTAACTTCCCATACTAAAAACACTAGTTGGTGATGAAATCCAACATCGTAGAATTTAATACAGAAAGGGCGGTTGGAATAGTTACCCCGACAACCTGCTTAATGAAACAGACTGGCACAAGTTTCTTCACAAAACCATCTCGAGTGAAGAGAACCCCCCAGAGAGTCCAAGTGAGTCTAGTCGACATCTGCTCCAGGTACAGTGGGATCTTCCCTCCACCGTCACCTTAGGAAAGAATCCTATAGATTATGGCCACTAAGGTTACCAATAGAAAAAAATATACCTGGGGGAACAGTCTATGATCCGATACACACGCAAGGGCAGAGTAACAAAGCTCAATCCCCTTGAAGGCTCCTTGACATAATCCAAGGTTTACCGACAAGTGACCCCAGGCTCCTCGACAATGGTCAATCCGAGGTTTACCATTTTTAATACGTGTATATCTGCTATCGTTCCCAATGAGGAAGGATTGATTACCTCACTGGTTCAGATATGATCTCGTGCTTGACTCCTTTAGGAGGAGCTTCCCAGAGCATACATGCAACAATTGGAATTTTCCTACCGCAAGATCGACTACTTGTTTGTTTTACTGTCTTGGAGAGTTAACTAAAACCTATTCCAAGACACTAGCCTAAGCTAGATTGGTGGAAAGAGCCCTAAAAATGTAAAAATTACTAGATGAATTTTAATTAAGCGTTGTGTTATTTAGGTTGTTATTACTCAAAAGGGTAAATGGATATGAAACCAATGGTGTTATGACCCGAACCAAAACTGAATGCAATCGAATATGATAATGTAATCTTTTCAATTCGATGAATCCTAACTAAAGTAAGGAGAGAGTTTCCATACACTTCCAACAATGCAAAGATTGATCACTAAGAGAAAATATAACAAATTCTCTAATGCACTAATTTCATCAAGAAAAACTAATGCAAATCAATCCCAAAACAATTTTTTATTTTTGTGTTTTTAAAACAAGCATAAAAACATCTAAATTCAAATCAAAGAAAATTGATCTAAATCTATGATTGATTTTTCAGAATGTAAACTATGCAATTGTAATCTATGCACAATTCACTTGAAAAGTATGCAAATGTAATCTATGCACATTTTTCATTCATATTTTGAAAATGAGAATTCTAATTATGAAAATGTGATCTATGCAAGAGAATTCTCAAACACAAGATGATTCTAATGTAATCTAAGAACCAATCAAGTGCAAGTCAAGAAAATCGGGTGAGAGTTCCAAAGATCAAAAAACACTCAAAGGCGATTAACACTCATACACAATTTAGCAAAAACAAAAGCAAAAAGATGGAAAATTGTGAAAAGACTGAGACAAACCTCCAAGTAATGAACAAAGGAAATCAAATTAAGAATTTCTCAAAAAAGAGACTCAAAACACCCAATTAACTTAATGGAGATTGATGAGATGAAGAATTGCTGAAAGAAACTCAGAAACAAGAGATTTTTGATAGAAAAATACAGATCTGGGTAGATGCTAAGAATCCTAAATCAAATCTAAACTAAACTAGAAAAAAGAAATCTGGAGTTTTTTCCAAAATTTTAACAGGGTCCGCAGGCTCCCATAAGTAACAGGTGCGGTCCCGCACTGTTTACTTAAGGAAAGTGCGAAACTACCTGCACTGTGAAAAAGAACAAAGTGCGGTCCCCAGAAAAGTCCAAGAAAAACTTAAAATATTTCAAAATTTTCAAAAACAGAGAAAAAATAAGCTACCCAGGTAGATATCCATCAATCAAAATCCAGGAAAAACTTTTCCTCAAATCAAAATAAAAGAGAACCAAAAACAACAAGTTCTTTCCCCAGCGGAGTCGCCAATTTGTTGGCCGGATAAATCGTTCTTGCGGACAAGACCGATCTCCCTAGTGTCAGAAGACAATCTAGCAACAAATGAACAACTAAGTTTGTCTTTCTCTAGATATATTCGTTTTACAAATAAATGTTATGAAGGTGTCGATCCTACCTTAGATCCAAATGCTTATTTGCGGTCGTAGTGCTTCCGTCGCATCAATAATCCTTCATCGCAACAAGAGCTCTTTTGTCGCAAGAAAGTATCATCTTTCGTTGATCTGCAATCACAAACAAGAAAATATCAATAGCACCTGTATAACAAATAATCATAAAACATACCTATCATAGTGATCAAGGAATCTATGAAATAAACGATCAAACGACAGCTTATTGAAATAAACAATCGAACGAAAATTTATTGAGAAAAACAGAACTTGATTGTATTAATCTTAAAATATACAGAAGAACCTTACAACTTTAGCCTTGATATTTGAAAGGCCTTCCTGGGGTCCGAAGCAGGAATCTCCTCTACTTTGATAAGTCTTACACTCTTCCTCCAGGAGCACAAAGAGGTATGTGATCTTTCCTCTCAAAAGCTCAGTAGAAAGAAGTCTAAATCTCAACAGCACTTCAACTCAAACATACATAAAGCTTGAACTCTAATCCTCAATCTCCAAAATCTCCATCAAAACTTAACTTTAAAACTTAACCCCTTGAGGCTACCCAATGCCTCCTTTTATAGAGCAGATGAGGAGGTTAGGATTCCACCTTTAAAGGGATAGAACCCTCCTTCAAAGGGATAGGCTCCTCACATCAAGGGATTAGTTCCTTAAGGTGTGGGATACATGCACCTTACTAAAGCGTACTCATCCCCAAAAATCTCATCTAGAACCTTCCAGAATTGACCAAAAATCAACTTTTTCACTTTGATTTCTCGCTTTTTTGACTTTACAGGAAGTCCGCAGGCATAACACTGGAAAATTGCGTTCTAAAACGCAGTTCCTCTTCACATTACCTGCGTACCCTAGCTAGGAATGTAGGTAAGTCTCATATTAACTATGTACCCAAGGCTTTTTTGAGTTTTAAGGGTTTTTCCTCCATTTTTAGGGCTTGGAATGAGGAACAAAGGTTGTAAGACTTGCAAAGGAGGCATGTATGAGTGTTTAATGAGCTCATACAGTCAGCAGAATGTCAAGGTGAAAATTTTTAGTGTAACACCGCCCCCCAGGCTCAAGGTACTGAGTAATGTAAGGGTCTGCTCTTATAAATTAGCTTTTGATTGTTCGAATAATGAGGAAAAATACGAAGCTTTGATTGCTGGTCTGAAAATTCTTAGAAAGTTGAATGCTAAGAGGATTGCAGTCTATGGCAACTCTGAGTTGGTAATTAAGCAAGTGAAAGATGAATTTCAAGCTAAGCATCCTCGAATGCGGGCTTACCGAAATGCTGTTCTTGATATCTTGAAATTGTTTTCAGACTATACTTTGACTTGTATCCCTCGTATTCAGAATGGTATTGCAGATGCACTTGCAAAGGCATCAAGTAATTTGAAGATTCCGATGAACTCAAGTAACAAGTTTGAAATTCATGTGAAACATCGTCCGACTGTCCCGCACAATCAAAGGTATTGGCAAGTATTCCAAGATGATGATGAGATTAACGAATTTCTACAAAACAAAGGTAAATTCAAAGAGACTTCAATTGATATGGAGCATGATGATGGTGAGGCTGATGTGAAAATGAATCAGATGGAAGTATTGCAGCTGAAAGATAATTTCATTCCTAAAGGTTTGATACCTTTAGAAGAGATTTTTGATCAGGATGACGTAGCTAGAAAACCAACCTTGCGGCCAACCGAAAAGGGAGCTGAAGACGTGAACATTGGATTAGATGAAAATCCAAAGATGGTGAAATTGTCCAAAGCATTGCCACTGGAGGTAAAAGCAAAATATGTTAGTTTATTGTCTTCTTTTGCTGATGTATTTGCTTGGGACTATTCCGATTTGAAGATGTATGATACAAACATAATTCAACACACCATTCCTATCAAGCCAAATCAAAAGCCCTTCAGGCAGAAGTTGAGAAGGATAAATCCAAATTTGCTGCCCTCAATTGAGAAGGAGGTGAATCAATTATACAAGGCTGGTATCATTGTTCCTATAAGATTTTCAGATTGGATTTCTAATTTGGTGCCCGTACGCAAGAAGACAGGTGAGATTCATCTGTGCATTGACTTTAGGAATCTGAATAAGGTTTCCTTGAAAGATAATTATCCATTTCCCAAAATGGATCACATACTTCAGCGAGTAGTTGGAGCATCTCGTATGTCGCTACTCGATGGTTATTTTGGGTATAACCAAATTCTGGTCCATGAGGATGATAGAGACAAAACCACGTTCACCACTCTGTGGGGAACTTTCCATTATGCTAAAATGCCTTTCGGTTTGAAGAATGTTGGTGCAACATTTCAGCGAGCAATGGATATGGCATTTGTGAATGAGAAAGATGTTTTCTTAGTTGTGTATCTTGATGATTTGACAGTCTTTTCCAATTCTGATGAAGAGCACCTTTACCATTTGAAGATTGTTTTTCAGCAATGCAGAAAGTATGGTGTGTCACTCAATCCGAAGAAGAGTTTGTTTGCCATGGATGAGGGCAAACTTCTTGGTCATATTATCTCAAAAGATGGCATCCGTATTGACCCAGCTCGAGTTGAAGCTATTCAGCAAATTGACCTTCCCCGGAACAAAAAGGAGATTCAATCCTTCAATGGTAAGATGAATTTTTTACGCCACTTTGTGCCTAATCTTGCTGAACATCTAAGAGAGATTAAAAACATGCTTAAGAAAGACAGCGTAGTAAAGTGGACTGAGGAGGTTGTAAAGTCTTTCAATCTAGTGAAGTTGGTTCTTTCTTCAGCTCCGGTTTTGATCAGCCCGGATTATACTCAGGATTTTATTTTGTTTTCATTTGCTTCGGAGCATACTTTGGCAGCAGTATTAATGCAAAAAAGAGATGGGCATGAAAAAACAATTGCTTTTTTCAGCCAAACCATAAGAGATGCAACCCTAAAATATAACGTAATTGAAAAGCAAGCTCTTGCTCTTGTGAAAGCGTTGAAGGATTTTCGCGTATATATTCTGCATTCTCATATTCTTGCTTATGTTCCTAATGCTGCTGTTAAGGATGTTTTAGTGCAAACAGATCCAGAAGGGAGACGGGGCAAATGGATTGCTGCCTTGTTGGAGTATGATGTGGAGATAAAGCCTACAAAGCTTATCAAAGGACAAGGGCTGGCTAAGCTAATGGCTGAGTCGAATTTGCATGCCTTGGACATTAATCTCATTGCTGCTATGTCCGAGGAGAATGAGGAAACTTCATCAGTTCAGGTATCAGAAATCTTTGTGCTTTCTCCTTGGTATTCAGATATTGTATATGTGCTTCAAAATTTGTCACCACCACCCGGCATGGCTAGAAACAAAAGTAGAACTCTGAAATTGAAGGCTGCTAAGTTTTGTGTTTTGAATAATTCACTCTATTGGAAAGATCCCAATGGTGTTTTGTTAAACTGTTTGGTGGAAGAAGAAGCAAAGTAGGTTATGGAGGATTTTCATAGGGGAGATTGCGAGGGTCACCTTTTTTGGAAAACAACGGCCAATAAAATTTTGAGAGCGGGATATTATTGGCCAACACTTTTTGCTGATGTGTATAAGACTGTCAAAAGCTGTCATGAATGTCAGATTTTTGAAGGGAGGCAGAAATTGCAGCCTTTGCCGCTTAAGCCCATTGAAGTAAGTGCTCCTTTTTAGCAATGGGGTTTGGATTTCATTGGCAAAATCCATCCTGCTTCTTCAGCTCAACATAGGTGGATCCTAACAGCGAAAAATTATTTCACGAAATGGATTGAGACGATTCCCACCAGGCAGGACACAGATTCGGTAATAATTTCATTCCTTGAGAATAATATTTTGTCTCGTTTTGGTTGCCCGAATAAGTTAATCATTGATAACACAGCAGCTTTCAAATCAAAAAATATGATTGAGTTTTGTGACAAGTATAAAATCACTTTGGGACACTCAACCGCTTATCATCCACAAGGCAATGGATTGGCGGAGTCTTCCAAAAAATCTTTGGTCAACATCATTAAAAAGTTGCTGGAAATAAACAAGAAAAGTTGGCATAAGAAGTTGGTCAATGCACTTTGGGCAGATCGAGTGAGTCAGAAGAAATCCATTGGTATGTCCCCTTTTGAGTTAGTTTATGGAGTTGATACAGTGTTTCCTACCTCTCTCGTAGTTCCAGTGGTCAAACTTCTACAGGAAGCTGGCAGTGAAGATGATCATATGCAAAGAAGAATAAATCAAATGATCCATTTGCACCAGACGAGAGAAGATGTTTTTCAAAACACATTCAAGCTGCAGGAGAGAATTAAGAAAATCTATGACAGAAAAGCAAAGGCGGACAAATTTCAATTGGAAGAAGTGGTGCTGAAATGGGATGCAAGAAATGAGGAAAAGGGTAAGCACGGTAAGTTCGAAAATCTCTGGAAAGGACCCTTTAAAATTGCTGCATATCAAGGTCAGAATGCTTTTCTTCTGAAAGAGATGAACGAGGAAGATTGTCCAGGAGGGCTGGCCAATGGTTGGCTGCTCAAGCGGTATCATTTTTGAGATGTTTTCTGCTATTTACATTGTCACTGTACATACCATTTATTTCAGTTTCATTGCAAGTGTGCGCTGTGATATTTTCTTCAGTTTGGGGCCTGAAGTGAAGGCTATAATTCTGAAGATTGATTTCAGCTTTGGTTTGAGTTTGTCGAGTCAGATTTTTCAGTCATTTTAGTTTCAAAATTGAGTCAGTTTGAGTCAAATTTTCAGTCAATAAAGGAGTCAAGAGTCTTGTGTTGATTTTTCGAAGTTATGGACTCCATAGCCCAATGGACGAAGGAACTGCCTACTCTCCCAGAAATTTGTAGTTCTTGGCACCTCCCAGGAGCTACCATCCCCATTGGAGCCAATGTTAGAGTCGGTCTCCCGATCCCTCCGTCAGAGATCAAAATCTCTTTTGTTGCATTTAATTTTAGCTGTCTCATTCAGTTCAGCCATCTGCATTCCATTAGGAGCATGGATCATCTGAAGAAAGGGTCTTTTCACTCATATCCCTCATGTCATGTACCTGCTGGCTCGGTTCTGTTCATCAAAGTTCATCAAAGTCAATTTTACAGTCATTTACAGTCCTGTTTGGTCTCTTGGTCAGCAAAGAGTCATTTTCGGGTTTTAAACCTCATTAGGTCTAGGGTTTCGTTGATTTAGTCTTCAAAATTACTAATAATGTCAGCAGGCACATGAGGGAGGTTCAAAATAAGTTTTCATTGCAAAAATTTCATCATCATATTGCTTGATAATGATTTTTCTTCAAAACTTTGTTTTGAAGTAAAATCGTCAATTTCGTCTTTTGTAATAAATGCCATGTAATTTTTAAAGTTTTTAGTTTTCAAGTTCTTCAGGCGCAACCTTGGTCGCCTTTGCCAAGATCTCATGCCAGATATTTCTGCAAAACATAGACAATAAATTCATCATTCAGCCAAAAGATCAAAGTGGAAACAAAAGCAGAGTTATGTGAAAAGTGCCAAAGTCTGCAACATTACAAAAGTGGGTTTTCTAAATGAAAAATCAAAATCCTTTTATATATATAAGATATTTTCACCATTCAACAATTCATTTGCAAACAAAATCCTCAAAGAAGCTGAGTTAAGTCGTGGAAGATCAAAACAGGGTTTGAAAGCCGGAAGTGTTAGTGAGGTTACAGTCGCGGCGCGTTGGGAGAAGGTCGCGGTGCACATAGCAGTTGCGGCGCATAGAGTCACCCATCACCATGCTATTTTGAACGTGTGCGGTGCATACCCCAGGTGCGATGCACTGGGTTGTGCGCGCGGCACACATGACCGACAAACAAAAATTTTACCACTACTCCACAAATTTCAAGTCGACTCAACCTCCTATGCTCTGAGTAAGTTTATGAAATCTTGAAATTGCCATTGAATAGTGTTTGGTGTTGTTTGATAGAAGGAATATGAGAATTTGTAATGTCAAATTGTAAACCCTATTACCTTGTTTAAAACTGCTCCTTAGGGTTTTGAGTTGGTGCTATAAAAAATAATTTGGTGCCAAACCCTTTTATTTCCCACCTTGTTTTTCCCTATCACTATTATTATATCACTACATTTCATCCCTTACCCCTTTTCATCCTCAAAGTGACTTATTCCTAAGCCCCATTTTCCTATACCTAAAAGATACTTCATTCCCTATCATTTTCCCTTTCTCATTTCACTTATAAAATCCCCAAATCCCAAATTCCCAAACACAGTCAAGTGGCTATCCTCACACTTTAAATTCACTTGACAAAACTCCATCATTCTCACTACCCTATTTCCCACAGTCCCTCATTTGACTTTGACACATTTGGCAATCAAGACAAAAACAACCAAATTCTCATCTCCCATTTTCAACAAGCCAAACATACACTTGGCATAGACTTGCAACGCCATGGAGACAGACACTGATTCATCATATGACAGAGATATTGATTCTACCACTCAGCTACATGCACCAAGAAGGCCTCGTAAAGGTGGCAAACATGTGAGAGAAGAGCCCACCTCATTGACTCAATTGCAGGTCTGCCCACTTACCATGGCATGTTTTCGAGAGAAGTCGTGCTATCAGTATTGTGAGATGATTACTCAGATTCAGCATCATCAGGAGTTGGCTCGTTTGTTTGTTTTACATTTTCATGATGGTCAGGTAACTCTTGCTGGTGTAAATTTCACCTTGACATCGGAAACCATTTCTCAAGCAACCGGAATACCGAATGTGGGTGAACACTGGAACAAAAGACAGCAGGAGGAAAGAGTGCATTATGAACCATACATCAAGCCTAGCTATGTGAGACAGCTCAGCAGGGTATTCCCATTCTAGTTCCTGAAGGAATCCTATGCGCCTTTGATGAGACTCATTATCAGATACTTCAGTTGTGAGGGCCGGTTCTCATGCCTTTATGCCTACCACATCAAGTTATTGATGCATTTCACTAGAGTGAGGATGCTGAAAATACCTTATTTCATGTGCCGAAACATCGAGAGAATGACCACTCTTGTGCAGAAGAAGACTCCTGAGAAGTAGTACAATAGTATTTATCACTATGCACTCATCAAGATTGTTGTTGTACATCAGCTTGGATTGCAGGGTATTGCATGGGAGGATTTCATTTCCCATGAATTCTTCACAGCCCCTCAGCCTCCTCCAGAGATTTTTCATGAGCCAGGTGAACCTTCACATCAACCTGAAGGTCCTGAGATAGAGCCTATCAGTGTGCCAGTGTATGTCACTTACCAGAGAGGCACAAGAGCATTATTTGCAGCAGCCCGACGAGTACTATCTCCACCTGGGGTGGAAGGGGTCTCGTTGCCATCATCAGCAGCACAGGTATAGGTACAGGATAGAGGTAAGAGGCCTATGTAGGATGAGGGCCCTTCAGAAGGCCAAGATACTGATTTCATATTGATTGATGAGGATTTGAGCTCTCTAAGCTCAAAATTGAGAGAGATCATTCAGGAGCAGAAGGCCGAGATCGACACATTGACCGAAAATTTGCAGAGAAATCAATGGATCATAAACTATCTGGAGAAGTGGAACAAGAAGTTGGAAGATCAGCAGACGATCATGGAGTTGCAAAACATCTGTGAGAACCGGCAAGCTGCCCGAAGAAGCCCAACCGAGATGACACCCATTGAGCGGGAGATTGAGGCTGATAGAAAAAATTGGATTGAGAGGGTCAACATTCATCTTGAGAAGCTGTTGGAGAAAGAAAAAAAGGATAAGAACATGCTCAGACACATGAAGAACCATTATTGGGTACGCAATCATGTTTGCAAAGCAAGGATCAAGGTCCTAAAAGCAAGGCTAAGGAGGGCACTAAAGCATCGCAAAAGGCATGATAGACTCAAAATTTTGTCTGAAGCTTCTTTGGCCTAGAATAGCACTTGATGAGGGACCTTCAGCCCAAATTTCAAGAAATTTGGGAAAATTTTTGTCAATTTTGAATTTTTTGGTCACAAAACAGATTTTCCTACCCGACGCGTAGCGCCACTTGGCGCGCGCTTATAATTGGCAGCACTTCAGGGGGGGGAACTTTTCATTTCTGGATTTTCTATTACAATTTATGCATGCTCATGGATTACCTAAGGATTTCATCAGGTTTTGGGTTGCCTAAAGGGTCAAAAACACCCTAAAAATGGCCTTTCTGCCACTTTTTGTACACACAGGGAGCAGTGTTGGGAGATTTAATTTTTGGAGGGGCCAATGGCAGCCCAATATAGAAATTCCACTTGGGTTGGAAAGTAGACAGGCAGGGCTTTCCAATGAGCTATGCTGTGCTCAATTTGGACTTTGGGAAGGGCCTCAAAATCAGCCTCAAAGTTGTGTTACGCATAGAGATTTTGGGCACAACGCATAGAGAATTTTGGCCTATTTTTCACTCAGCAGCTCAGAATTTCGCCTAGTTTTGGCCAGTTTCACTTTCTCATGTAACTCTTGATGTACCTTGATGTAATTTCATGACCATGATGTAATTTTGGCACATTTTTACTCATTTTAGAAGATTCATTCACCAAAAGGTGAAATGTAAGTGAATGAATCAATTTCCTAGCATATAGAGGCAAGTTGTTTCATTGCCTATTTTTTAGTTCCTAGTTTAGATATGGTTGAAACAGCTCCTAGAATGATGAGATGAACCCCACTAAGAAGCATGCAATTATTTAAGGCTTTTCTATATCATGTAGTTCTTCGGTCATTTTCGGGGTTGGAGACTTGGATTGCTTGGCACTTATTGTACATTTTATCTGCAATTTTGGCAAGATGGGGTTGCGGCACTCTTTCGGATTCTTGTGGATACGTGTTTTGAAGGTGTGTTTCTTATGTAACTTGTAATTTCACTGATGTTTATGTGTACCATTTTCCCTTCTCTTTTCTTCTTAAATTAAACAAACAAGTTATAAAGGTGGAATTCATTAGCTTGCTTTGCTCTGCCTTCAGTTTTGTTTAATTTTCCATGTTTTCATCTGTTTGAGGAGAAATATTGAGACCCTCTTGCCCTCTTCAGCTCCTCACCGGTCTGATCCATCCATTCAGTCAATCTAAGGCATCAAAACAATTGCCTTGCTTTCCCCAATCAGAACTCTGCAAAAACTAGGCCTTATCCCCGCACCCAAAACTTCCTTTCACTTTGTTTCCAACAAAAACCCCAAAAAAACACAATCAAACTTCTTCACTTATATACCTAGCCTAAAATTATCTTTTATTTCAAGTCATCTCAAGCCATATTGATTATTTTTGCTGAGATTGACCCGGAGAGAGCCCTCTCCTATTCTGGTAGGGCTAGCTACCAGACTGAGCGTGGTTTGATGTTACCCTGAACTCTGCCTTCCTTCAGCCTGAGGTAGATTTGAAGGCAGCAACAATAAGATAGCCTGTGCAATTTTATAGAGGGCTTTGAGAAATAATTGCTTAGTTTGGGTTACACTGACACCAAATACCATTTTCTACTTCCAAGTTTATGAGAAGCTAGTGGTAGCAAGAAAGTGGTTGGGTAGCCACTTATCGTATCATGTTTTGAGACATATAGAAGCAGAACATCGCTGGTCTAACTTGATGGAATATTGTCACCATCCGGTATGTCATATGACAATTAGTCTATTTTTCCTTTGGATTCCATATTGTGATGAAACTATATTCACTATATGTGGAATGATTGGGGCAATATAGGTTCTTGGAACCAAAGAGTAGAACCATGAGTGTTTGGATGCCCTTTTGCTTCTTTAGTACAACATTTTTGCAGTCCCAAATCAGCAACAACTCCATACATGTCACAAATAGAGAGAGAGACAGTGTGGGGTAAACAATTTGGCCTTTCATTTTCATCTATGCAACCCCTCTACATTGCAAAAGGAGGGGATTGGTGAGTTCTTATATGAGATACCCAAGATGATCCATTTTGTTTGGATGATAGCATGGGGATTGGAGTTTCTCATTAGGGTTAATGGCCCCAACAATTTTCATCTCTCATGCCACAAGGAGCCATTGAAAAGCATGTATGTTTCCCCATAGAACTCCCACTTCTTCATGATGAGATCCATTTGGTTTATTTACCAAAGGCTAACTTGCACACTTGGGAAGAGAAAATAGGAGACAGATTGATTGGAGAGCATCTGGTTCAATGGTGGAGACTATCAGATGAGGATACTAGAGGAGGAGGTGAGGATATTTTCAGTTTCCATCCTTGAAATTTCTTGAGGAGAAGAAACAGTTGGGAGGGGGGGAATGTAATATTCCAAATTATCTTTCAGCTATAGTTGGAATATTAATTTTTTCTTTTGTCATTTAGTTGGATGAATAATTGCGTAGGGAGACCCATAAATCTCTCTAGTAGGAATAAAACCACTTGTCATATGGATTAGGATCATCATATTGGTTGGATAAAGCACCCTCATATGTGAAAAGGGGCTAAAGCATGTGGATAGGGTCAAATTTGACTAAATCTATAGCGTTTTTATGGAGGGAGTGGAGCATTAAAGAGGACAGAGAAGTTATAATGGAGGACTGTATGCATGAGAGTAACATATTTAATGAGTGGGACACAGAGTGAGGAATCTCATCAATCATAAAAGGAACAAGATAGAAGCCATAGAAGCATTCATAATATTGTAATATATTTCTCTTTTATGACACTTTTCATGCTTCAAATTTTTAGCAGAGTTTGTTGTGCTATTTAGCACAAGGGTATTCCCGAGTGGGAATCCCACTCTCATCTTCAGGGGACTTCCTGTGCCTATTAAGGAGATGTTCATTAAGAATCATTTCCACCATTCAGAAGTAGTCCAAGCTTTATCCATTATTCCCAGCACAGTCTCCTTCAGGATTGTGTGGTGTTGTAAGGCTAGAGTAGTGGAGGAGAAATAGATCCAGTTCTGAGCTTGTTTTCTAGTGGAGGGAGAATTCCTTCATCGGTGAGGCTAGAAAGGAAGGTCCTTGAGCATAATTGAGTATATCGCATCAGGTCAAGCTGCTGCCATAATCTGTAGTGCAGTTCCCTTCAGGAATTTTGTTATTTCAGTGAGAAATCATAGTGGAGGGCTTAAGGCCCTAGTTGAAGAGTTATATTTCTAGTGAGGGGATCAACCCTTCACCCTGAAGATCTATTGGAGGAGTTTCCTCTATTTTATAAATCATATCAGCCACCTCATATTAGCTACCTAGTTGCAGTGATTATTCAGCCCTAGGCTTCATTTCACCATTGTTGTATTTTGTGTATTTCTAGAAACCCCTTCTCGGTTGTGTTGGAAATGAGCTTGCGAGCCTAGATCTATATTCTCGACATTTTTTGGAGCATTGTATTAGCAATTATATATATTTATATTTTCCAACTAAATTTATTTCCTCATAGACTATGTATTCATAGCATTCTGACATTTTATATATTAGGAACATTCCATATTTTTATATATTAGTTTATAGGAGGCTTGTTTTCCTAGCTTTTGAATGACCTTTTCCTCATGAATTTGTACTTTTTTTCTACTAATAAACATAGTGAAATGGCTCTATGATTGTCTCATGTTTTTTTCCTATTGATATTCACTGCTATTTCCATTTTTATGTTCCATATTTCTTCTTTTCCTATTTTGGAATATTACAATCTACTGAAGGAATAATTTTGACTGGGTGTTCCCCATAGAGTGGGGTATTTCCCTAGTACTATGCCTACATATTCATTATTCTTCTATTTTTTCATTAGAATTACTCTTGATGATAGGAAAATATAAATTGCAACAACAAATGATAATAAAAAAACATTAGAAGATAATTTCATAATAAGAAGATTGATTAACTTCGACCTCCTTAATTTTCCAACATGGTGTCAAATTGTGGTCATGATAAAATGAAGTTTGAAGATCGATTTCGGACATTAATATTATTATATCAAGTTAATAAGGATAAAAATACATCATGTAGGAATGAATTCAAAGGATAAGCTCGAAAATTTCCAAATCATAATAAGGCATTTCAATGAATGGGTGATCATGTACAATCTTAGATCACAAATCAAATTTGGATTAATAATTTAGAGAACAAGATACCAGTAATAAATAAGGTCTTGGTACTACACGTAGAAGATATTTGTTTCACTATCGGAAGAAGGATATCAATTTTAATGACAACACAATATGAAAACTACGTCTACCTCAATTTAGTGCTATTATATGAACTCAATAACTTCAACTCAGTAATATGACATAAACAAGGTATAGATATTACCACAAATGTTCGATGATCTCTAGGATATAGCCCACAAAAACTTCAAAAGATAAGTTTGTATACCACAAGGACATGAGTTTGCATATATCACAGGGGTAATTATAGTGACAAAGAGTTCGGAAATATTTTATAAATGATCACATTAACAAGTATTCGGATGTATCATAGAGATTATTACAACAATGGAAATCTCTGATAATATCAGAGGATAGGTTTCAGTGGTATCACTCTCAATTAGAAGATATAACTCTTGGTGCTCTTCGTTAATATTGGATTTATCTCATAGTCAAGGCTCAATTGAGTATCATAGTGACTTCATGATACCTATTACAATGGATAAGTCTTGGTAAAAAATACTTTAATTTATACCATAATATTGGTGCCCAAGGACAAATCCATCTCCACATAAGAACCCAAAGTTTTGTAGAAATTAGGTAAGTATTACAACAAGTCCAACAAGCCATTAAATCAAAGGTATGCAACTACAAGGTACATATTTTCATGAATTTATAGATTTGTATTATATCTAATAATTATTGCTTATAGGTTAGTATTATTTGTGATCCTTATATAGCATACATGCTAGAACCTTAATCTCTTTCCTCTAGGATTTACGAAGTAATATAGATATAAAATAAATGTCCCATTTTCAATTAAATTGATCATCCATATATTAGGATTCCAAGACCCATGGTTGCATAAACTATCTAACTTAAGAGGTTAAATTATGCTCTTGGTATCACAGTTTTTCTTAAAAGTGTGTATTGTAGGTACAAGAAGACCATGAATTTCACTTCTAGGAAATGAATTTCTAAATGATCAAGGATTATGAAGGAAGGCATCACAAGAATGATCAAGGATTTACGAATATTTTTTAATTCTCTTTAGAAAATCCATTATACACTACTCACATTTGTTGTGAATAGCTTTCTTAAATCATAAAAGATTAAGTTTTAGGGTGATTCATCATATTATGAATCTACCCAACTTATGTCTGTGATTTTATTCATAAAATAACCCTAAAAGGTTCTCTGGAAAGCCGTAACTCAAGGGTATGCCATTAATGTGTGAAACCATAAACATACTTAGGGATATTAATGAATAAATTTCTATTCTGGTTAATATATTGATAATGTCATGTTTGGGCTTTTGATATGATCATGGAAGCTCTAACTTATTAGGGTTGAAATTATGTTATTCTAAATATTGAACCTTTGAATTTTTTATATAGTCATGATTTTCTTTGATATGAGCCAACCCTAGGTTTTGGCTAGGTGTAAAAGAAAAATATTTGTTATGTAAATTCCTAGGAATGAAACGCTAGGTACATATTCATTTGGTTGAATCCCAATATATGTATAATGTATTCATATTGTATGACATATGATATGTGTTTGCACTCATTTTTTATCAAAATTTTCTTATTAAATACACATAATTTCCATTATATATTACCATGTAACATCCATAATTACCTTATTTTGACCAATTTATTCATATTCAAGTAAATAGATTATGTTTTTCAATTTTTAGATATTTTTACAAAAATCCAGTTTTAAGTGCATTTTTGGATATAACTAAAAATTCCCGTAATGGCTCCATTGAATTCATACTTGCAGGACACTTGGGCATGAGATGAACACATATTTAGATATATTGGGAAATAAGTATGGATATGTACCTATTGGTTCGGTCAAACCAAGCTAAAATAGACTGGGTCAAAGATGGTCAAACATGACCTGTATTTCAGAAAATGCCTATGAAACAGACCAAAATTAGTATTTTGTACCATTTTCTATATTATGTGTGATTGGATGGATGATTTCGACCAAGATAGATCGGATTAGGAAATATATGACTGTTAGAGACATTTTAGTCAAGTTTGTTTAGTAATTTTTTTATTCAAGCCAAGAACATTGAAGGAATGAATATGGAGAATTTGTATGATTTCATTTTAATATTTTTTAATATTGTGAGATAATTAGAGAAACCAGTTATATATTCTATTTTCTATTCAATGTGATGAATTATTGATTGAGCTACAATAACTGATAAGTCATTTCAGTGTGCAAGGAAAGGGTAGATGGCCCCGACACGGAGCTAAGTACACTTTTTGGTTAATTTAGCTGAAATTTGATAAACTAGTTTTTCTTCATGTTTACTCAGAAATTTAGAAGTATGGAAATTTATTATATTTGCTGATGAATCTTAGTTTAAATTCTAATATGAAAATAAAGGGTCAATCAAGATTTTTTGTAAAATTCTCCTTCCATCTCATCAAAGAATAGTAAGTAGAATTATTCTTCCTTTCTTTTGTTTAAGTTATTTTCTGAATTTTGATTTTTCATACAATGGTATTCATGCTGAATAGAATTATAAATGCGAAAGTGGGTTACACTTTCGTGAAAAATGTGGTAGGAAATTTCATTTTCCCAAGAGTTCGACTAAAATTTTATAAAAGTTCGAACGAACTGTTAGAAAGTTCGACCAAAGTTTTGAAATTAATTTGGTTGAACTAATTCTGTTGTTTGCATTGACAATGTATTGATGTCATGGGTAAAAAATTTTTTGGTTGGATATGGGAAAAGCGGAAACAAATTTTTTTCTCAACTAATAGTCTGACCGAACTATTAGTTCGATCGAACATTTTAAAATAATTCAGCCGAACTTTTTATTATAAATGTACCATCCCCTAAATCAAAACAAGTTTTGGGTTTCTTAGCATTTGATTAGTTATCATTTCTCTCTTGCTCTATTTGTGTTGTAGTTTTGTAGGGGTGTTTGTGTTGCACTGTTGCAAGGGTGTCTCTCTCACTCTATTTCTGTTGCTTGTTCCAGGGCTGTTGTCCCACTTTGTTTGTGTTGCAGTTTTGTATGGGTGTTTTATTGCTCTATTTGTGTTGTACTGTTGCATGGGTGTTGTCTCTGTCTTTTGTGTTGTGTTGTTGCAAGGGCGAGGATGGGAGAAAGTGAAGGTGAGAAGGTAAGGTTTATGGTTTATGCTCTATTAATTTTTTTGTTTTTTAAATTTTATTTTTTGTGTTCGCAGGTTTTCTCTAATTTGCATCTTTGGTGATGTCCTCAGGACTTTGCGGCCTAGTCATCTCGTTGTCTGCTCATTTTTTGCGCTCTCACTATCTTCTCACTGTGTGCACTGTCACTGTCTCGTTGTCTCTAAATTTCCAGGTAGAAGAAAAAACCTACTATTTGCATCCTCATACTTTTCATTTTATTCTTCCGAAAGACAATTTCACATGGAAATGAAACCAAAGATTGATTTTGATTAATATCACTGAATTATGGGATGAAAGTATGGAAATATTATAATTATACTAGAAAAGAATAAATTTAAGTCCTCATAACTTACAAATTTTTAAAAATATCCAATTTCCTTGCATTTTGGTTTACTTTTAGGCCTTCAACATATCAGATTATTTTCAACGAAAAATTCTAGTACTCTGAGTTGAATAAAACTATTGCATAAGATTTTCCCTCACAGATTTGTTGTGGTTTGAGATCTTTTAAATGACGAGACATATCATCGAATTTTTCACATCATAACTTTTTAATGAAGGATACACTAGACAAATCATCTTTCTTCAGTAGGAATTTATAATGTAGCCAATACATTTTATGCTTACCGGAAGTAGACAAAATTGGTTAAAGTAATTTTTGTTCCTTTTAGCTTTGTTTTTAAATTCGATTAGAAAACATAAATTAAAAAAAAAATATAATTTTAATATGTACAACATGCACATTTAAAAGGACAAGAATTTGTCTCGAACTTAATAATATACCATAATTCAATTTTGGAAAATGATCTCTAGGCATGTCTGCTCTTATAAGGATTAGGGTATTATGACAAAGTTTACAAAATGATCTCTCTGTATGTACAGTCCTAAAGACACATCTTATAACATTTTTAACTCTACATAAGACAATTTCAATTTTTTTTTAGGAGGGATTGAAGTCTCTTACACATACATATATGGATCCATAACCAAAAGAACAAACCAAGTTCTTGTTGATCAACAGTTTTCATTGATGTCAACCCAAGTAGCACCTTGGGCTAACCCAATATTGCGTGGGAATTTTGACCTACCAAATTAATATATTCTGGGTCAATAATGATTTTGATTGTTTCTACTTGTCGATATGTTTCTGTTGATATATGGCATGCCATGTAATTCTTCACGGTTTGAGAGATGTTCATGTTTGAAGTTTGTACCCCCAGTTAGTGGGCTAAAACCCCATGGGGATGGGGCATGGGTCATTGAAAATTCATAATTAATAATTTTTAAGCTCCTAAAATCCCTCGCATGTTCAGTTGTTGAAGCCCTTCTCAACTTAAGCATTTATATAAATTGTGATCTTCATTTCCTCCTTAGGCAAGGGATCTCGCTATCTGAAACAGGTCATCGTGGAATTTTCGCTCTAACTTTTTTTCTATGAATGTTAGGAAGCTAAAAATTTTATGAGGCGAAGTAAAAATCCTAAGGAAGATTCTCTAAAAATTCCAGATCAAGTTAGGAAACATTTTTGGAGATATGATCTGTGGAAGTTAGGGTTTCTTCAAGCTCCTGAAATTCATCTCAAAGAAGTGACCTTGGTAAATTCATCATAAGTCTCTCTCTGAGTATTGGATTGGAATTCTGTAAATATTGGCAGATATTACACAGTATTTACTTATTTCTCTATCAATTGTGGCGCCAAATGAAGAAACAATGACATGTGCCATGCCGTACAAGTGTGCTCTTCCTAAACAATCCATAATTAGGGCATTGTGAGAGATTGGGTATAACTCTCCCTTGAAGAATCCAAATTGGGTCATAACTGTGGTATTGGAAAGAAGACTCAGAGGACTACTACAGGACTGAAAATAAGATATTGAGGATCTGAAATAATAGAGATACACCAGATTCAATATCGAGCTTCTAGAAGGAAAAGAAAAAGCTAGATCATGTGTTGTCAAGGGTTGCAAAGGACTAGACTTTCTATGGCAGCAAAGCAAAGCAAGGTATAGCAGAAGGTAGCATGACAAGAGAAGTAGCCAAGGTGAATAATAGCAACAATAAGTTCATCATATGAAGTCTTCAAGTGGGCAACACTGCATACAATCATTGTAAAGGTATCATTGTGCTAAGTCATTGTAAATACATTATTGTAAAAATTGTACTAGTGTCTATCTACCAAGAGCTGAAAAGGCAGTGTTGGGAGGTCTAGGATCATCATTAGGTGGTTGCGTCAAAGTTGGGGTTATGGTCTAGTATATCTTCTTCTTCTACATCATTCTATATCATTTTAAAGTGGACCATTTTCCCTGGTACACAAGTCCATTCTTATTTTATTCTTCTATAGGGTGGTAGGGTGGTGCTAGGGTGAGTTGTAGCTCATTGGGTGTTGGGGCATCCATTCAGTTGACTAATAAATAATCTCAGGCATTGGAGTGTCCATCCTGTGGGAGATGGAGAAGAATGATTTTCTAGATTCTAGGAAGTTGGAGCATTATTTTCAACTGGAGTTGAATATTAAAGAATTATTAGAAAAGCATTAGGTGGTTTTTGTCCCAGAGTGGGTTTCCACCTTAAAAACTGTGTGCATTTTTGTTCCTCTTTTTTGCTTCTATCATTCTACAAACACTGATAATAATTGAAGATTAACTAATGCTTTAATTGAAAGGAATACTAATTCACCCCCCCTCTCAGTATTTCCAACAGTTCTTTGGTACCCATTATATTTGTTAGTGAACTAAATGGATCCAGAACCATGTGTTAGAGGACTATTATTTCCTCTAAAAAATTGTTCAAGCCTTTTCTTCTACCTTTTGTGAAATTAAGCAGTAAATATGGCTAGAGTGACACATCTTCATTCAACATCCACATTAAAAAATCTATGAAAGATTGCTTCTACCCAAATCTTTATGCATTTTTTTCCTTCCTGAAGGACATTGAGAATTCCCTGCAGAATTTGTTGTGGTTAATATAACTATATAGAATCACTACAAGTTACATTATTAAGCACATCCCATATCACTATTATAAGCTTAATTATGTATATTACTATGACAATGAGTATGATGCACAATTTGTTATATCGCCTGTGTGACTTATACCAATATAGGCTTATTTTGTACTCTCTCCACAAAGCTTGAAAATGGTTAGTTTCATCTAACTAACATATTTTACTATCATATTAATCTTAATACATGGTGTTAATTAGGGAAAAAAATTTCCATAATTATAGTCTCTTCGTTCTAACTCTCTAATCTTAAGCCTATTGTAAGAGCTTAACCAACTTGCTGACTTAAAAACTGAATACAACTGTAGATAAGCTATAGGTAGTAAGCATCCGCATAATGAATCAAACTTTCTATTTAACGTATAAGATATGATTACAAGCATGATGATACAGGGATTTACTGTACTATATCTAATAAATTGATAAGAGCAATGTTAGACTAAGTACAAGGTTCACACTAATCACATATCGAACATTACCTATATAAGATTACTTATACCTGTTCATTACTATGATTACTTGTTTACAGCCAGTATGATCATAGAAGTTGTCATAGCTATTGTTAATTTTTGAGCCTCTTTATATAAGTTATAGATTCATTGTGACCTCATATTAGATGGGCTTTGATTCCTTGTCTATTTTACACTAAGTAATGTTTACCTATATTATATTATTGGAATAACGTAACCTATGATACTTACCTATATTTAGTTTTGCATTTGGAGGGAGCAGGAGGAATTGTAGGAGTTACAGGCCTTCTAATCATCATTGAGTTCCATAAAAAATTACTCAACACTTCTCCATGAGGCTTCCTTGGATTTATAGTGTTATCATCAATTTGATCTACAATTGTTGAGGCTAAACTGCCATGGCCACAACATTGAAGCAACACCAATGCTAACATCCCAAACATGAGAAATATCAATCCTCTAAATCTCGACGTAATAACCACATATCAGACCTATCTGGAGCTCCCAGAACATGTATAAATGTTATTGTATGATGATCATTATATGGAGCAAAATTAAAATTGCAGACAGAAAGTTGATATAATTATCTATAAATAAACACCAACCAACTCATACAGAAGGAATAAAGAGACAAATGGACACAATGTGGGCATAAAGTAGAACAATCAGAAACATACAACTCATATTGATGTTTTTTTTTAATAAGACTAATTCTATTAAGCGATCATATGGTACAATGTGAGATTATAGTCGAGGAAAGAAACATGGAAATCGAAAATGATAAACTATCAACCTGGGTCTCGAAGAAAGTAAGTGAAACAAGAAAAAGAGCTAAGAATCATGACTTGAAAGAAAGAAGATGGAGTTGGCTTCTACCTAGAATGTGCTGAAGCCTCCATTGGAAATTTTTTCCCTTTCCTTTTATTAACTTTGACCCATTAAACTTGGTGTGGATGGGCAGCAAGCACTTGTATATTTTTGATGACAGTGGGAGGAGTCTCCTTATCTGTATCAGAAGATGAGGACTCATGAGTGAGCTTATAAGATATAGTTGTGACTGGAGGGCCCTCTAGCATGGCGGAGGGTGAATGATTCGTCTGCTTTGCCTACTCCATTCCTGCATTAATCTCTTCCTCATCTGAGCTCAAGGATTCAGAGTCATCCATTGAGGGTGGATCACTTGGAATCCACATTTTGGATTTAGATTTGAGATTATTTTCCCTTGTTTTTGCAAGGAATGTGGGGTAGGAATTCTGAAGGTGCCCTATTTGGTGACAATGGAAGCAGCGAAGGGCAGTGTTCTTATAATCTAGAATTTGTGTCCATAGGAATTCCGTAATTTTGAGATTAATTTTGTCAGGAAGACCTTTACTTATGTGTACTTCCACAAATATTCTGCAATATATGAATAGAACGTGGTACTCTGTAATGTGATTTGTGGTCACATAGTGGCCCAGAGTATTTCCTATTCCTTGGAAGACTGAGAGGTGCCATAAATTGGTTGATAAATTGGGAATCTTGACCCAGACAGGAATATTGGTGATAACTGCTATGGCGGGGTCGAAATCTAGGAACCAAGGCATGAGGAATAGTGTAGCTCTTCCTCAAAACCAAAGACCTTCTGTTAAGGCCTTTTGATAATAGTTATTGTGATCAAACAACATAATGAAGAAACCCTTGGAGCAGAATTTGACGGTGAAGTTGTGGGTCCATTTAATGTAGATTAACTAGAAGAGATCCTTTATGCGAGGCCAAAGACCATTGAATCTTCAGATTATGGATTTTTCTGCAAAATTTTGAAGTTGATCTGCTAGATCTGGGTGGGAAATATCAATGGTGGGAACATCCTCTATTTTTTCAACCAAAAAATGCTTGGGGGTTTTCGGGGATTGAGTTGCTTTATTAGGTTGTGTGTGGATAACATCCTTGTAGGAGAAATTTGGAGCAGATGATGAATATCCTACGGCTCTCCCTCTTAATCAAAGGGATAAGACTAGAGTAGCATCTCTTTGAATACTATACAATGAAAGGGAAAAAGAGGCATCATGTTGCTTATCTCCATATATACGTCTTTTAAGAACTGAGAGATTCCATAGCCTATGCTCAAGGGCTTGCAAGGGATTATGGACTCTATCTGTTGGGCAGGCCCAAAGCAGCATGGATCTACTCATGAGAAGCAATATCTGGATTTGAAAGGAAGGAGAGAGTTGATGTAAATAACCTTGGCTACAAAGATGCATTGTGGATGTGAGGTTGATGATGCTTGCCCGCTCACTGATAGCAGCATCCCGTTCTGATTTCCTTGCGTGGAGGCGCCTGACCTCTTTTTGGAGATTCATGGGTCTGGAGGGCTTTTTTTTCCTAATCTCATGGTATTCAAGGTACTACTAGAGGGGAGGAGTAGCATTCAGATCACTTTCGGAAATCACTTCTCTTGCTAGGATGTTAGATCCGCAGTATGACTCGTGTTTCTGTGAATGGTGGCCTCCATAAGCTTTCTTGATTGGGGACGTGACCAAAATCCACTAGTTGCAATGATCTATGTGGCCTCGTGGCGATCTGACGACATCAGAGGAAAGGGGATCTCTAGAGAGGAATCTAGGGTTCATCTTGCCCACATCGCCTCTATGTCTAATGCTTTAGAATATTACAAGATATAACCCATATTGATGTTGGGATTAAAGGAGGAAACTATTTCTTTAGGAAACCATGTACATGTCATTTCTCCCATAAACTTTAAGGAATTTTCTAGTGTTTTTGGAACCATTTACATGTCATTTTTCCCATAAAATTTAAGGAAAACTTTAAGGATAACCATGTGGATGTCATTTAATCCATTTCTCCCATAAACTCAAGGAAAAATTTAAGGATAACCATCTAGATGTCATTTCTCCCATAAACTTTAAGGCATTTGTTAGTGTTTTTGGAAGCATGTACATGTCATTTCTATGTCATTTCTCCCATAAAATTTAAGGACAAATTTAAGGATAACAGTGTATATGTCGTTTCTCCCATAACCTCAAGGAAAAATTTAAGGATAACCATGTACATGTCATTTCTCAAATAAAATTTAAGACATTTGCTAGTGTTTTGGGAACCATGCACATTTCATTTCTATGTGATTTCTCCCATAAAATCTAAGGAAAACCATGTACATGTGCCATTTCTCCCATAAATGCAAGGAAAACTTTAAGGAATGCTATTTCTACGTCATTTCTCCCATAAACACGAGGAAAACTTTAAGGCATGTCATTTCTATGTCATTTCTCCCATAAATATGTCATTCTCCCATGAACTTTAAGGAAAACCATGTACATGTCATTTCTCCCATAAATTTTTTGGAAAACTTTAAGGAAAACCATGTACATCTCATTTCTCCCATAAACATTGAGGCATTTTCTAGTGCTTTGGGAACCATATACATGTCATTTGTAGGTAATTTCTCCATAAAGTTGAAGGTCCTTGCTACGGTTTCGGGAACTATGTACATGTAATTTCTATGTAATTTCTCCCATAAACTTTAAATCATACTTTAAGAAAAACCATGTACATGTCATTTCTCCCATAAAATTAAGGGAAAATTTAAGGCAAACTATGTACATTCCATTTCTCCCATAAACTTTAAGGAAAACCATGTACATGTCATTTCTCCCATAAAATTAAGGGAAAATTTAAGGCAAACTATGTACATTCCATTTCTCCCATAAACTTTAAGGAAAACCATGTACATGTCATTCTCCCATAAAATTTAATTTAATATATCTTTTAAACTTAAGGAAACCTTGAAGGCAAACCATGCACATGTCATTTCTCCCATAAAGTTTAAGGGAAACCATGTACATGCCATTATCCCATAAAATTTAATTTAATATATTTTCAATTAATGTTAATTTAATATATTTTTAAGGAAAATGCTAGTGTTTTTGGAAACCATGTACATTCCATTTCTCCCATCCATTTGCAATAAAATTTAAGGCATTTCCCACATAAACTTAAAGGAATTTTCTAGTGTTTCTAGAACCATGTACATTTCATTTATGTCTCATTCCTCCCATAAAATTTAAGGAAAACTTTAAGGAAAACCATGTACATGTGTCATTTCTCCCATAAACACAAGGAAAAGTTTAAGGCATTAAATTTATATGTTATTTATCCCATAATAT
Organism: Pinus albicaulis; assembly: GCA_034641835.2. Taxonomy (NCBI): domain Eukaryota; kingdom Viridiplantae; phylum Streptophyta; class Pinopsida; order Pinales; family Pinaceae; genus Pinus; species Pinus albicaulis. The sequence continues at coordinate 20,661 of JAXQQM020079591.1, read as the reverse complement.
GCCATTTCTCCCATAAACTTTAAGGAAAACATTAAGGCAAACCATGTACATTTCATTTCTCCCTTAAAATCTAGGCAAGGAAAACATTAAGACATGTCATTTCTCCCATAAACTTTAAGGAAAAATTTAAGGAAAACCATGTACATGTCATTTGTATGTAATTTCTCCATAAACTTTAAGGCAAACCATGTACATGTGTCATTTTTGCAATAAATTCAAGGCAAACCATGTACATGTGTCATTTCTCCCATAAACTTTAAGTAAAACCATGTACATGTAATTCTCCCATAAACATTAATATACTTTTTAAACTTAAGGAAAAATTTAAGTAAAACCATGTACATGTCATTTATCCCATAAATTTTAAGGTAAACCATGTAGATGTAATTTTCCAATAAACTTTAATTTAATATATTTTTAATGAAAATGCTAGTGTTTTAAGGTAAACCAAGTACATGCCATTCTCCCATGCATTTGGAATAAAATTTAGGTTAGTTTCAATTAATGCTAATTTAATATATTTTTAAGGAAAATGCTAGTGTTTTGGAAACCATGTACATGCCATTTCTACGATGAATTTGCAATAAAATTTAAGGCATTTACAATAAGGAAAATTCTACTATTTTTGGAAACCATGTACATGCCATTTCTCCCATGAACTTGCAATAAAATTTAAGTCATTTGTAATAAATGTTCATTTAATATATTTTTAAGGAAAATGCTAGTGTTTTTGGAAAACATGTACACACCATTTCTCCCATAAAGTTGGCATTTGCTAGTGCTTTTGGGAACCATGTACATGTCATTTCTCCCAACCATGTACATTCCATTTCTCCCATAACATTTAAGGCATTTTCAATAAGGAAAATGCTACTGCTTTTGGAAACCATGTAGATTCCATTTCTCCCATAAACTTTATGGTATTTTCTAGTGTTTTTGGAAACCATGTACATGGCATTTACCATAAACTTTAAGGCATTTTCTAGTGTTTTTAGGAACCATGTATATGTCATTTCACCCATAAATGTTCTCCCATAAACTTAAGGCATTTGCTAGTTTTTTTTGGAACCATGTAGATGTCATTTCACCCATAAAATTTAAGGAAAACCATGTACATGGAATTTCTCACATGCATTTGCAATAAATGTTCATTTAATATATTTTATTGATTTTTTTTTCTTAGTGTTTTTGGGAACCATGTATATGTCATTTCTCGGATAAAATTTAAGGCACTTTCCAGTGTTTTTGGGAACCATGTAGGTGTTATTTCACCTATAAAATTTAAGCAAAACCATGTACATGTCATTTATACCATGCATTTGCAATAAATTTTCATTTAATAAATTTTATTTAATTATTTTTTTAGGGATAAAAAGTCCAACTAAACATGGTTGAAAAATGGACATTATTCATAGATGTTTCTTGCTATCAAAATCCAGAGAAAGCAGCAATTACATATGTGCTTTGAAATATTGCGAATAACAAGGTCCTCCAAAGGAAAATGAATATACTGGGAAGAACAATAAACAACGAGGCATATTATATTGCATTGATAGAAGGCTTGGAAACAACTAGGGAGTATGGATCAAGTGGAATTATAGTTTTCACCAATTCTAAACTTTTGTGCATCAAGATGAAAGGGGTGTAACAAGTTAAGAGGGAGTGGCTAAAACAACTGCATGGAAAAGAAGACAATATTGTTAGATAATTTCAATTTAATATAATATATTATGAAAAATGTTAATGTGTGGTGATCTATTGTCTGGGACAATGCCAATTCAAGATTCATCTCTCAAAGATGAATTAATATATGAATTAGTATTATACGGTGCAATTCCAATTCAAGGTTCATCTCTCAAAGATGAATTAGTGTTGATACGCTCTCCTTCAAAACTTATTGATGGAAATTGTAACATATATTTGATATGTGTGTGCTTTTTACTTATAAATGCATAATTTTTAATGACCATATGTTTTTTTTTATTATATACCAAGTGCACTCCCACCATCTAAGTGCAACTTGGTGAAATTCATGTTTTATAAAATTAAAATGTGAGGACTTATCACTTTTTTTGTTAAATTGAGTTTCACACATCAATTTGTGCTTTCAAAGTTGTGTTTTACATAATTTGTGTACTAAATTACATTAATTTTTTGAAATGTCTTGAATTTATTTTAAATTGTATTTTAAAAATAATTGTAAATGTACACTGTAGATATCCATATATATATATTGGAGGATGAAAGATGAAGATAAATAGAATCTCATGCCTTTACGAGAGAGGGGGATCATGGATCGAGGGATTTTCATGGTATTTATATTAAATGTGCATGTCTTTAAATTACATTTGAATATATAATATTATCTCCATATGTACATGTATACATGTGGAATCTATTTTATTATTGAATATATATATATATATATATATATATATATTTAATTGTATCCCCATGTACATAGATGTATACATATGGAATTTATTTTTTATCAATCTTGTGAATTAAATAAAGTTTTAATAAATTTAATTTTTTAATTTTTAGGAGTTAGGAGGAAAAGAGTATCTACTCCATCAATGAAGCATGGCCATGTTTCAATCAATCATGGTATGGTTCATGCAGTTTAATCAATCCTAGGTACATGTATTTATAAGTATGAATGTATTTTTAAATTGATTATATATATATATATATATATATATATATATATATATATATATATATATATATATATATATATTTTATAAAGCTTCCCTCTCGTTGCATGAGGTTGGTGGTAGTACACATTCTCTTGGTGGCCCATCAATAGGTGGTGGCCAATTGCGTGAGGGTGGTGATATGGATTCACATAGAGGACAATCAATGGGTGGTTGTGTTGGTTCTCAAAAAATCTGTGGTCATTGTGGTTCTCAATAGTCTCAGGGTGGGCATGATGCTAGTCAACCATCTCAAGGTGGCAATCAATCTGAATATTATTTTCATTCAATTTGTACAAATTTTTCACATGTATTTTTTATTGATACAAAATTTTATATATTGATGCAAGGGTGAAAATGTTGCTCCAAAAATACGTAGGCCAAAATGCATTATTCATGAAGAATATTGTACACCAACCATGAATTATCTGTCTGAAATTTCTGATATACCGTGGAAAAAAAACATCTAGGAATGCACATTACGAAGGTGTAAACATATTTACTCAAAATTGAAGAAAGATGTTTTTTATTTGAAACTCCTTGCTGAAAGTCGAGAAATCTTAGACATAGTTACTCACTCTTTAAGTAGACTTGTAGATGTGCACAAAATTCTTGGGCCAGCCACTTATAATTTTGTGGAAGTGATGAGGAAAAGAAAGGAAATAGTGACGAGTCCCGATACATGGGAAGTTGTCAAAAATATAGTTACAACAGAAATGGCCAAGCCTATGCTTAATTTCAAAGAAGGGCCAAAAATACAGATGTTAAAGGTTCAATATTTCAAGCACCCTGATATAGCTTGCCATTTGTATGATATGCATATTTATACCTATTGAATACTAACATGGAATGACGAGGTTCCTCTTTATTTTATAGAATTATTTTATGTAGAATTAGTTTTGGGAATGAAACCAAATTATAATGACCTTCCCTCTAAATCTTTTGGTCCTAGGAAAGGTCAATTATGTGACCATAGGGGCGCTAAGCATGATGCCGAGTAGCCTCACCCCCAGCCACCATTGGTAAGTTAACCTCTTTGTGTGGAAAATTTCTTGTCAGGGATGGATGCCACTTCTCAAATTAGTCGAGAAGTAAGGGATGCCATCATAGAAAATGTTCATAGTGGACCTGGTGGAATTGATGTTTGTCTGAATCAACAAAGAGAAAAAGTGAATGCACATGCTAATTTTGTGTATCATACAGATGCTGAGATAGAAAACATGAGTGTTGAAGAGATCAAAACATATGCAAAGAATTTCCACACTGGTAGGGAGGACCTAATTATTCATGAGGAAGGGGGCATGGGATCCGTATGTGTTAATGGTTAGGGTGAATATTTTAACACGTGAAATTTGTAATAAATACATATACATACATTTATTTGTATATATTAATGGAACATCATGAGGTATTGCATGATTTTTTTATTTTTCCTTTCATTTTTTTACATGAAGTTCTACATTCTCATTCAATTTTAAAACATTAACTTTTGATTTTTGTACATGTTGTGTACAGGTTCCCCATTCTTCAAAGGATAGGATCCATCTGTATTTGATTAATGATGCACATGTGTACAACATTTTATTTGATAGATCTAGTCTTAAATTTACTTTCCTATATATAGTCTTATTTATGCATTCATAATTACTTTTCTATATAAGTTGATGCTTGTAACACTATACATTGAACTATATATATTTACTTTTATTTCTCACGTGACATAAATTTTGGACATATGTTACTATTTGGATATAGTTTGTAACTACATTTACTTTTGTCAATAATTATTTTAAATTTTGGATAATTACATTTGGCATGTGATCACATTTTATGATATACAATGTTTTGTTTTTAAAACTCAAGTTGTCATTTTATTTGTTAAATATAAAATGAGTCTCTAGATGGAAATTTCAAATTACATTTTCACAATGTGTATATTTAGGATAGTTGAACTACATTTGGCATGTGATCACATGTGATATAAAATTTTGTTCTTAAAATTCAAGTTGTCATTTTATTTGTAAAAAATAAAATGAATCTCTAGATGGAAATTTCAAATTAAAAAACATGTATACATATGTATATTTTGGATAGTTGAACTGCATTTGGCATGTGATGACATGTTTTGATATAATGTTTTTATTTTAAAATTCAAGTTGTCATTTTAATTGTTAAATATAAAATGAATCTCTAGATGGAAATGTCAAATTACATTTTCACGATGTGTATATTTTGGGTAGTTGAACTACATTTGGCATGTGATCACATGTTGTGATATAATGTTTTTTTTTCTAAACTCAAGTTTTCATTATATTTGTTAAATATAAAATGACTCTATATGGAAATTTAAAATTAAAATTTACACATACATGTGTATATTTTGGATAGTTGAACTACATTTGACATGTGCTCACATGTTGTGATATAATGTTTTGTGATTAAAACTCAAGTTGTCATTTTATTTGTTAAATATAAAATGAATTTAGATGGAAATTTGAAATTACATTTAACATGTAAATTGGTACATGTTATGCATTTGAACATGTGTGTGAATGTTATATAATTTTAGGATGTGCATGTATTATTTAGATGATATTTAAGTACATTTTTCATGATCATAGATGTCATTTACAAAATTCATAAATGGTTTTACATATTTAAGTTCACACGAATGTATGTACATAAAAATGATTGAAGTGCATGTTTGAATATATGTAGAAATGATTGAATTTCAATACATATATTGATGTAAATATCTAAAAAAAATCATAAAATGTACATGTCAAAAGCCATACGATGGCCCCACGCCAGCAAGAGAAGCCCACCATAAGAAACTACAGGGGTGCGTTCTCAGGTCGTTCTCATCGTGGCCATAACCAGCAATTGGAATCCACCGAGGGTTCTGCATCTGATAGCCATGAGGTGGTAAATCCTGAAGCATTTGATTGCTTTCATGGAGAGACTGTTTTTCCTATAGAGAAGCCTAAGGGTATAAGAGGCTATAAGAAATCCACTATTCTACAATCCGTGGAGCCTTTACCTAGGAAAAATATCCCACTTCTAGTTTATGAGCCCACGATGGAGGAGATAGGCATTTGGGTTATGGACTCGGATGATGTCTAGAACAGTGATTATGATGCAGAGTACCCAGTTTCTCCCATCCTCAATGTGACCCTTCCAAAGCCTCCTCGAGTGGCCACAACTAAGGAGGAATCCATTGCAAGAGAATATGGGTTCCTGATAAAGGAAGAGGACCAGGCGATAGACGAAGATGAATGAACTCTATGATTTTTTGGTAGTAAGGTTAATTTAGGTTTTTTTTACCTTAGGATATACTTTAGCACTTTTTTTAAATGGGCCACTGAATGTTTTATATTACAAGAGTGGATGACACTCTTAAGTGGTTGGTTTCCTCCTTTGAGGTAGCCCCAAACATGGCTCATTTTGAACACTACCAAGGCAGGGATAGGCTAATCACTACTTGTCAGCTTTGCATATCGTCTCTGTACAATTTTTCATGCTTTTAATATAGTTTATTCCAAGCTACAAAAAAAAAGTTCACATCAATATATGTAGATAAAAATTGTCGAAGTACATGCTTGAATATATGTAAAAGTGATTGAAGTACAATACATATCGATGTATATATATAAAAAAAATCATAAAATTCTAGGTCTTCTTAGATGTGTCAAAAAATCGTAAAATTTTAAAATTGGATTAAAATATATATCCAATAGGAAACATTTTTCATTAATGTACATAGAAAAGCTACTTTTAGTTGATAGTAACTAGAAATTACAAAACATGTACCACACATTTTACATTAAAGAATGAATATTATTATTTACTTAATAGACACATCTAAAAAAAAATCATGCAGCTTAAAATTTGCATTATATCAACTATTCTAGATATAGCGATATGTACATTTTACAATAATGACGTTATGAAAATTTGTACCAAAGAATGTATGAAATAATTTAAGACCATGTAATCTACATATGTATGTGTACACATGTATAAATTACTCATGTTCATGTACCAAAACAATGTACATGTGAAAATACTTGTAGATATAACATAAAAAGGCAGTTCCATTTTTAGTTGAGTTCCGGAAGTTCTAAAAGATGAATCCAAAGAGAAGAAGTTGTTGGGAAGTTAAATAAAAAAAATTCCAATTGAATGCCATCTTCAATGATTCTTCCATGATTGGATTTTAACATTTTGAATTTCTTAATTTTCAATTTTTTTCTTTGATTGAAATTATATCAAATTTATGTGTGCTGCACACACCAAGTGACTATATTGAGAACTTATGATATCAGGTTCATAGACTTGAAAGTAAAAAAAATACCCACTTTGATGAGTTTGCTGGAAAAAATAACCTTTCAGTATAACAAACACTCTATCATATGCAACCCCATTATCATCATAGTTTTCCAATAATTTCATCTTTCATTCACTGCAGCACATCAAATAATAATTCACATTTTCATTGTTGATAGTAGGTGAAACTACAAAAAAAACATCTCCTCCAAAATAAAAAAAACTTATGTATTTAAATCTATATCATAACTAACATAGAAAAATAACTTTAAAATTAACATGTGTACTTGATTTTATTATTTTTTTCTAGATCTCTATCATTTGAAAGAAATTGGGATGTTACCTTCTCTAACAAGATCAGAAACTTGATCACCTTCGAATGATATTGTAGTCTTCTTTGATTGCATTTCTTCAAAGTTTTAGATTGGAATTTTCCCCTTTGTATTTAGTTCTATATGTTGCCAATATTTTACATACATTTCGTTTTCACAAACATCATTGGATATTGTGTTGTCTATGGAAACATGATAAAAACAAGAATATTTTCTTTTATCCATTGAAAACACATTTTTGGACAGCTTTGTTTTAATTGAATACAATTTTCAAGCCCCTTTTATTGTTTCAACATCATCTCCAATCAATATACCTAAATCTTGGAGCCCAATATGCCAAGAAAACCTATATAGAAAATTCAAAGAAAAATATAAATATGTTATTAAAAATATCATCAAAGATAATCATTGTGATAAATGTTGTTTAAGATTAGAAATCTAGTAAAAATTAAATCATGCACCTTTCTACTTACCATGATCGGTTAGTCTCATGCATTAGTACATCGATGCACCATTGAAAAAATTGTTCAGATGAGACAGGTTAGTTTGCAGAGTGGTCCATTTGATATCTTCGAAGCGCTCACTTTATACATTCCCCTGCACCATCATATTCTTCTTTTACATTGCTAGTATCAAAGAAATTCCAACAATTTTTTTTGGTTGCTTTAATTTCTTTAACAATTCAAGAACCACATAAATTGTCAACCCGAGAAGGTCTGTTTATTCCAAAGACAATCACGCGCTGGATATGCTCAATTCCAAAAGAAAGGAAATGTTGTAGTAGAAGTCACACAATTATCAATCATACAAATCTAATTATTCACACCCCATTTGAACAAAGCTGAAGCCTACTTGTGTTACAGCAGAAGAAATTCCTCTATTGCAGTCTTTCATTAAAAGAATTCTAGGAAAAGATAATGAAAGGGAATCACCCTGCAGAAAAGGAAATCAACCAACCATAACAGGGAACAGGATCGTATTCCTCCAAACAACAATCTTCAACACCTACTGCCTGACACTAATCACACTGTGGGAAAAAGATCAATGCAAGGCAAAATAGGACCCTATTCCCATGAACAAGAATCTTCAACACCTGTTTCCTGATATCAATCACACTGTAGAAAAAGAGAATCAACCTAAGGAGAGTAGGACCCTATTCCTCCAGACATGAATCTTCAGCACCTGTCATCCTATATCAATCACACATTCAAAAAAATAACATAAAAGAATATCTCTTGGCTTCTTAAGAATGAATGGTGTAAAGCTAATGCAGCATTAAAGAAAACATAGTGCTTGATAAGAAATACAGAACTGTATAAAGGATTCTTCAGCAAACAAAGTTAAATTAAGGTGCGAATAACATAAATAAGTTAACAAACTACAGGAGCAATCGAGTGAATCTTGTGATGAAGGCAGGCCCTTTCTTTCTCAGAAGATTCCCCAGAGGAAAGGGTTTAAATTGAAGTGCTCAAAAGGAACCTTTTATTCATCTGTCAAAAAGGAATGATACATTACAATGGAGCCTTGCTCCTTTCCGCCATAGAAAATAATATCTCTCCTGCAGTTTCTAACCCCCCCTCTAATGATGATGTCTCCTCTTTTTAAAGAGGAGACATATATTATAGTTACATCAAAGAAATCCTATTTTTATCCAAATCTATTCGTCTATCTTAAAACAAGGTCTTTCTATTCTTCCATAGCAGAATATTGTTACAACAGATACAAAAATACTGGCTTCAGAACAATCCGTGTAACAACTTTCCTTGCTTGTCTTCGTCTTGTTGCCATCGTTCCTGAAATACTCTTCCGAAATCACAAATCACGAGTAGTGACGGAATTTGCGTGCCCGCTGACTATTTCAGCAACAGATTTGACTGTTTCAGCAACGGAGTTGACTGTTTCAGCAACGACTGACTGTTTCAGCAATAGCACGTTCCTGATCATAAATTATCTGCGATCTTTTAGAATTGTGTTAGAAACTGTCTTCCTTTGATTAATGATGAAATATAAGAGTAATGTGGAATTATACGTAAAAAAAATTAAATATATAGTAAAGATAAGGATTTCATATACCTTTGGATAGAGTGGATGAAAATGATAATGTAACCTTTTTAAATATAGCTATTAAGAGTAAAGTGGTGTCAAAATGTATGGTAAAAATGGTACATTGTGAGGTCCTAACATCCCCCCCAGCTGAAAGGGTTGCATGTCCTCAGGCAACTTTTAGTCCGACTCAGAGTCTGAGTACTGACTCTTTGCATGCAAGTTACTCAAGCAATAACTATGGAAGGTGGCTTCTGTTGAAGATCTGAATCCCTGGTTGTTCTGAAATTTCTGCCATGCTACTGCCTCATCCCTATTAGCCAATTTGTAGTGAGGATGATATCGTTCTGCCGGCATCCATAAGACAAGGAAGTGAAAATGATAACCAATCCAATTTTCGACACATTGCTGAATGCATCTAATATAGTTTGGTACCCTGGATAGTGCAGTTTGAAAATTATCAGGGCTAAAAGGATTATATTCTTGTCTTTCCTTATAGGACTGTTGCCAGAACATGGTGTTGGCCTTCAAGGCAGCAGTCTCTTTGACTCTGATTAACTGATGACACTTTAGGAGTATTGAGGCTTGCAATTGCTATATGTACTTGTGAATTCTTGGCTTCTGCAAAAATTGATGATATTCTACTACAAAAATGGCCGGATTTGAAGGTTCCGGTCTTATCTAAAGGAGGCGATTATCCTCATTATGCCTACTTGCGATAAAAGCAGTTTGCCATGTGATTTGATTGGCAAGAAATGAAACAAATGCCTTAATTTGTATATCACCAACAATTGGATTCAGGTTGACCTCTCTATTGTCAGGGATAGCCTCATTATGAAGATAAAGTTCACATAACAAATGTTGATCACTAGCGGGGGCCTCAGCAAATGTTTTGACAAATTTTTCGGCTGTGAGCAACTCATGAGGTCTCCCATCCTTAATTTCTTTCAACTGAAAATAAACAAGGCGTTTAGAAAGGAACAGAGAATAATTCAAGGAAGGTTTCCTGGTGGCTAAAATTTTTTTTACTAATGAAAATATCAGGACCAGTTTGTCTTTTAACTCCTTGATTTATTTCTTGGAATCCTTAAGCTGCTGAAGTGTCTGCTCCCAGCTATCCCAGTTGGCATACATCTGATTCTTCCAGGCCAACTTATGCTATTGTAACATTTTATCTTGATCAACAACATACTGCTTCTTCCACTTATTCATTATTTCCAATTCTTTCCATGGTGGAGTTTGTGTCCCGACATTATAAGTACTGGGTTGAGACATAGTCTGAGTAGCTGAGTTAACTAATGCAGGGCAGGATATCTGTGGCTTGGTTTCTTTTTCCAGACTTTTTAAAGGCCCTACTGGTTCTTGTGTGGCATTAGGGCGTTCTTCTTTGACTGCAACTGATGTGGATGCCTCAGGAACTTGGACTTTGACTATTTTGTATCCGGCCTGTTGGTAAATGTTTCCACATTCATGGCACATGTATTCTTTACATGGGTCATTCTTTTGTACTGATGTTGTATGTGCCAACATGTAGAGATTTAATTCTTTATCAAAGGCTTCCCTTGCCATTACCAACTTTTTTTTATAGGCCTCTAATTCTGACTTCAAAAATTCATTTTCCTCCAATAAAGATGCCATGGTGAGTGAACCCTGTGTGTTGGTTGCTCTTGCTGGAGTTGATTGTTGATCCAGAGCTATAGCTGGTTCTTGTGTTTCAGCTATAGCTGGTTTCCTTATATTATCATGCTTGGTGTTTGATTTTTTCACTTCAGTAGCTGGTTCTTGTGTTTTAGCTGCTGAGTGAGTAACTGGTTCTTGTGGGGTAGTTACTGTTTGAGTAGTAAATGATGTCATATTACCCTGGGCATCTGGTTCTTCTGGAGCAGTGCCACAGGACGAGACGGGTAATGATTTGGGGATTTGGAATGGTGATGAGGATTGAAGTTTTAACAAGATAGATGTGAGGTCAGGGGAAATGGGAGTGACTTTAGATTCAACAGTCGTTTTAATTTTTCTCCTAGGTAGGAAAGCAGAAAAGTCAGTGACTTTCCTTTTCTTTTTATGAGAAGATTATTTTGTAGGGGAAAGGCTATCGGAAGAAGTGACAGATTGGGATGTGGCCCTTGTTTACCTTTTTGAGATAGAGACTGTTGGCTTTCGTCTCTTTATTTTATGAGTAAGGGGTGATGGGGGTGTTTCAGCTTGAGAGTCATCGCTAGAAATGTGGACAGTGGGATGGGATGAATCTGCTAAATGGGATGAACTTGGGGTCAGATCAATTGGTTCTGACGATGGAATCAATGGAGGGTTTGGAATATCTTCCATTTGCCGTTCATAAGAGCTTTCAGGGATTTCTTGGGGAATTTCAGGGGCTTGTTGGAGGAGTAGGGGTGAGTTATTTAGAGGTTAATAATTGACATAAGCGATGATGGGTAAGGGACAGTGATGGGAATCTTACCCGTCTACAGTAATATGTCATGTTTTTAATAAATCCAAGCAGATAATAAGGAATGTTGACTAATCGACCATGCCGCAAATGACCCATTAAAACAAAGTCATGTTGATAAACTACCCGGTAACGCCCCTCACAAGTCAAATAGTGCTTGATGAATTCAACTACTGTTGTCCATGGGCGAAGTAATGAATGCAGACTTATGCCAACGCCTTTAATCTCAACCTGTTCCTCTGGAAGAAGGAACTCCTATTGTGCATTTAAAATGACTTGTTTCCTGCTAAACTAGCGAGCACCTGTGACTGGAAACTGTGAAACTTGTGCTATATCTTCCTCTGTGACCGAAATTCGGACCCCTTGGACTATGGAGTGATCTTCCTGAAAATTTTGTGCAAACTCTAAAACTTGTTGAGGATCAAATTCTCCTAGCCTTTCGAAATATGTAATCCAACCTACCTGCTGAAAAATTTGGTAAGCTTCTGGAAATAGTTCGAGAAGAGTTATCGAGCCAGGCTCATGTCTGATAGACGAGCCTCCCATAGCTACTAACTTGAGTCAAATGCAGAGGCACAGAGAACAGAAACACAGGCTTGATTAAACTAATCGTTGCGACTGAGGATATGGAGTATCAATGATGGCGGAGATAATCGATATGAAGAGTGAGGGTGGATTGGATGGTGTGGAATGATGATTTTAATTCTCGAAATTCCCCCCTTACGTGTGATGAAATGATGTTTAAGTGTGCGGGGATTGTAATCATAATGGGAAATATCCTCCCTTTAAACTATTATTTAAGTGTATTACATAAAAAATCCGCATACCTTATATTTTTACCTTTTGTTTTTATAATTCGAAGTATAGAGTGCTTCATAATGGCTTGATACTGATGGAAGAATATTTATATTTCTCTGAAATGTAGAAATAGGAGCATATCAAGATCTGCTCAATACTGGATAATATTCACCCAAGGGATCTGAAGAATAAAAGTGGGGTACTGGAAAAATTGTGTAACAGAGGAAAGGAATGGTGTTTTAGCAATGGAAAGATAAATGACAGGTTGCTGAAAGTGGTGTTTCAGCAATGGAAAAATGAATGACATGTTGGTGAAAGTGGTGTTTCAGCAATGGAGAAATAAGGAAAATGGAATGTAATGATCTTGAATTAAGAGAACTAGGAAAAGTACTTGCTGAGGGATAATTTCAGCAGTAGGGAATGGGAAATGTTGGTTGATTTAGGAGTGGGTAGAAATAGGAAAAATAGAAAAAGGGAAAGATGGAATAATGGGATAAGTGATAAAAGGGACATTGTTGGGAAATGAGTTGAAATGAAGGGAACAAAGCTTCTGTGATTGAAGCTTCAGATCTTCTTGTGATGAAACTGTCCTCCTTAGTGAGTTCTTCCTTAATTTTCAAAATACAATTGTAACATGCCAACCCTTGACAGGGATTATTAGTTTTAAATCTAATCTAATGCTAGAAATATAGTGCCGAAAATTAAATGCTGTGAGGAGCAGAGGACTCCCCTAGAAAAAGATAATGTGTATCAGTGATGCAAGCAGCCTTGAAATCTTCTTTAGAAATAGGGTGCTGGTACAAATGAAGCCTATGAGCATTTACTAGTAGAGGTTTTTTAGAATCATCAATTGTTAAAAGTCTTACTGTTCCATTAGGAAAAAAAACATCTACTTCATAAGGTCCCAGCCATCGTGTACGTAGCGTACCCTGAAAGTTTTCAAACCGAGAGTCGTACAATAAGGCCCAATTACCTTTTTGGAACTGCTTGTGTTTGATAATTTTATCATGCCACTTCATTCTTTGTTGTTGAATCGTGGTTGTCTGGTGAATGGAATCTAATCTCTTTTCATCCAATTCAAGAAGCTGCTGCAACCTGGCTGTCTGCACATCAGTCAAACCAAGGTTAACAGCTAAAGCAGTTCTTAAAGTTTTAATTTCAAATTCCACAGGAAAAACAAAATTTTTACCATAAACCAATTCATAGGGAGAAAATCCTATAGTATTTCTCCAGGTAGTTCTGTAAGCCCATAGTGCTTCAGGGAGCCTTTGAGACCAATCCTTTCAGTTATCCTTCACTGTTTTAGTTAAAATGGCTTCTATTACTTTATTTGTGCTTTCCACCTTCCCATTGGCCTGGGGATGGTATGGTGTAGTCATTCTATGATGAATATGATATTTCTGAAGGGTATATTTAAAACCATGAGAATTGAATGGAGATCCTCCTTCTGTAACTAGCTCTTTAGGTATTCCAAATCTAGTGAAGATCTCTTCAAATAAGAAAGCTAGGACAACTTCTTCATTGGCTTTAATAAGTGCTTTGGCCTCCACCCATTTAGTCATATAGTCTGTAGAGACTAATATATAAGTTCTTTGATTGGATGGACGATTAATGGGTCCTATGAAATCCAAGGCCCATATTTCAAATGGTTCGGGTACTACCTGGGGGTTTAATGGCATTTGATTTCTATGATTGGGTTGACCCATTCGCTGACAGCTATCACAAACCCACACATATTTATTTGAATCTTTAAACAATGAGGGCCAATAGTAACCCATCCTCAAAATTTTGTGTGATATTCTTTTGTTAGCAAAATGCCCTCCGCAGGGGCCATCATGACAAGTTTTTAGTATATCGTACACTTCATCCTCCCTAATGCATATTCGGATTTCCTGATCAAGCCCTGTGTAGAAAAGACACCCACTTATCCAGCTATACCTGGCACTTTGTTGAAAAATTATTCTCTTTTCCCTGTATGACAGGTGTGATGGTAATTTCCCTGCAACCAAATAATTGTCAATGTCTGCATACCACGGAGAGTAAGCAGAGACTGCAAATAAATACTCATCAGGAAAGGAATCATCTACTGGAATATTATTATCAGTTTTTAACCGTGAAAGGAAATCAGCCACAACATTTTCTTTACCAAGCCAATCTACAATTGTAATGTCAAACTCCTGCAGTAAAAACAACCATCTGGTAACTTGAGCATTTGTGACAGATTTGTTCATTAAATACTTAATAGCCGAGTGATCAGTGTGGACAAAAGTAGAATAACCAGTGATGTAATGTTGAAATTTATTAATGGCATAAATTACTACAAGAAACTCCTCTTCGGTAACTGTATAATTAAGCTCAGTAGTGGTCATGTTCTTACTGATAAAATAGATAGCATAAGGAAGATGGTTTTCCTCTTGTCCCAGGACAGCTCCAATTGCAGTTTCTAAAGCATCAGAAGATATATGAAAGGCGAGGGCCCAATCATGTCCTCTCAAAATAGGAGCAATAGATAACTGATGCTTGAGCTCTACAAAGGCTTTATGACAAAGATTAGTCCACTTAAATTCAACATTTTTCATAAGCAACAGAAATAATGGAGAAGCTATCTTAGAAAAATCTTTAATAAATCTTCTGTAGTATCCAGCATGTCCTAGAAAACTTCTCACATCAGTTTGTGTTTTAGGAACAGGAAGATTCTGAATGACCTGTATTTTGGATGGGTCTACCTGAATGCCTTGAGATGAAATTAAATGTCCAAGCACTACTCCTTCACTCATCATCATATGACATTTTTCAGTACTTAGGGAGAGGTGAGCTTGTATACAACGTTTAAGTACCTTCTAAAGATTTTGTAATACATATTCAAAAGACACACCATAAGGAGTGAAATCATCCATAAATATTTCCATAGAGTCATTCAACATATAAAAAAATATTCCTATAACAGCCCTCTGAAAATTTGATGGTGCATTACATAGTCCAAATGGAAGAACTCTATAAGCAGAAGTTCCCCAAGGACTAGTAAAAGTGGTCTTGTCTTGGTCTTGGGGTGCAATTATAATTTGGTTATACCCACTGAATCCATCTAGAAAAGAAAATAATTTCTTTCCTAACAGACTATCCAACACCTGATCAATGAAAGGTAAAGGAAAGTGGTCCTTTTGAGTAGCTTTGTTTAAGGCTCTGTAATCAACACACACTCTCCATTTCCCATTTTTCTTAGGGACTATTACCAATGGGGAAACCTATTCACTGTCAGATATGGGGTATATAAATCCTGCATTAAGCAATTTCTGAAGTTCTTCTTTAACAATCTCTCTTAAATTAGGGTTCATTCATCTTTGGGGTTGACAGACTGGTCGGCACCCTTCTTTAATATAAATTCGATGAGTACATAGTTCAGAAGAGATTCCCTTCATATCCGTGTAATCCCATGCGAATGCTTCCTTATTTTCAAGTAATAACTTCATTAACTGTTGTGTTCCAACAACGGTTAGATCAGGATTTATATTTAATGTTTTTCCAGGTTCGATTTCGACTGTTATGCTTTTAGATGAGATGGTGGTTAATGTCTGAGATAAGTCTTCAGATTCAATATTTTCCTGGGTATCCATTTCAAAAAGTGCAGTCAATTGATTGTGTGTTTCAGCAATTACAGAGGAAGTTTCGCAAATAAAATTATTAATTATTTCATCCTCTGTATTGTCTTTAAGATTTAAGGCTTGTCCAATAGTTAAAATGGGCTGAATAGCATTATCATCATAATCCATCCACACAGAATTTTCATTATTAATTATGGGTGTAGCATGAGGATAAAGAGTAAGCTGTTTAGTTTCATAACCATTAGAAATTGTCATTGAACCAAATCTGCAGCTAATAAAGGCATCGACTGTGGCCAGCCATAGCCTTCCTAGAATTAAAGTGTGTCCCCCCAGCTTTGTTTTAGTTTGTAATACCACAAAATCAGCTGGGTAATTCCAACATTCAACCGAGATAACTAGATCTTCAACAACTCCTTCTAGTTTAGTTGTAGAACGGTCAGCTAAATCTAGGATGGTTGGTCTATCTCTAATTGCGTTATTCAGCTGTAACAACTGTGAAGTTTCAAGAGTCATAATGTTTATTGCAGCACCTAGATCTACCAGAACTTGAGGAATTATCTTTCTACCAATTTGAACTGTCACATTAGGATGGCCGGGGTCACCATATTCCATAGGAGGGGTTTTTCCAGACATTAATGAAGATAAATCACCCATAACATTAATTGTAAGGGGGTCTTTTGTCTTCCTAACAGGTTTCTTAACACAAATGTCCCTCATGGTTCTCGCATAAATTGGTACATCTCTCAGTGCCTGTAAAAGTGGAATTTTAACATACAAGTTTTGCAATTCCCCTAAAATATTAAAAGCAGGTGTTTCAGGCATTTTAGTTAAAACTAAACGCTTGGGGAATGGTGGCTATGTTATTTCAATACCCTTGTTAGAGGGTGGTTGTGCTTTTTTATGTTTCTCAGTTTCTTCTTTATCAGAATCAGAAGAGGTTGTATCATCGATGATAGGTTCTACTATTTTCCCGAATCTCAAATGAATATCATTACATTGCATAGTAGAAAATGTAGGCTGATTCTGAATATCAATGACTTGGACAACTTTATTATTGGGGTTAGGATTTGGTTGCATAGGTAGCTGGGGTCTCATTTGATTATTTGGTGGAGCATTTGATGGTAGTGGAAGTGGTTGTTGAAATTGAGGAAATTGATTTGGATACAGGAGTTGTTGGCTTCTCCAATTTGAATTCCATGGATTAAAAGAAGATGGCTGTTGTGGGGGCCAAGGAGTCCACATTGCAGGATTAACAAAGGGAGGGTTTGTTTGTTGCATGGGTGGGTAGTTCATCTGATTAAAGGGGGGGGTATTGCATTTGATTAAAGGGAGGGTAATTTGTCTGACTGAAAGCATAATAATTATTCCAACGATTAAATGGCATACTGGAATTCATACCTTGTCCTTTTGGTTGCCATTGTCTTATTTGTGTTAGCAGGTAAACTTCTTCAGCTTCTTCTTCCGTTGGCTGCAGTGCTTCCTTTATTCCTCGTAGAAAGGGACATTGTTGTGTTTCATGATCTTTCTTACAAAGGGTGCAGACTGGTATTTTATCCAATGGGCATTCCCTTAGTCGATGTTTGTCTCTGCATTTAGGGCAAAAGACAGCCAGAGCTGCTTCTACTTCAGCCTGCTTCTTTTTAACCTACAAGGTGTCAATTTTTGAAGCAAAAGAACTTAACATCTCAGTTTTAAATTCTTCAAGTAAATTACCTATTTCAGCTTTTGTTGCTCCACCACTGGCTAATTTTTGAACTCTTGAATAGGTGGGATCTCTGTTACTTACTCTGTTCCTTGCAGCTCCTCTTGAACATATTTTACAGAGTTCAACAATCTCATCATAAGATTCTTTAGATATATCTCCCTTGCCAAGCATGTTTAACATGTCTAAACAATCATCCCTTAATCCTCTAAGTAATATTGTCTTACGAATTTCTTTACTTACATTCGGATGATCAGATCTTTGCAGATTATACTGCAACCTTTCCACATAGTCCTCCAGATTCTCATCCGGCTTTTGTGCCATGTTGAATAGTTCCTCCCTCTTTTCTCTTGTCCGACAATAGTCTTGATATTTAAGCAGAAATTTCTGTTTCATCTGTTCCCATGTTGTGATTACCTGACTTCCAAGGCTCATGAACCATCTTAGAGCATTTCCTTTTAATGTTGCTGGAAACAGTTTCAACTTCTGAGCATTAGTAACATAATCATAACTTCTGCATAATATATCAAATTCAAAAATAAATTCATCCAGATCTTCAGAGGATAAACCATGGAAGTTGGGTAAAGTTGAAAATGGAATATTCTTCATAGGAGTTGTTCCTCTAGGGAGATCACTGATAGGAAATCCCAAGGTAGAGAGATAATTTTCATCCCTTCCTTCTCCTTCAGGATCTACACGTCCTCCACCAAATAATTCTTCGTTGTTTCCTTCCATTGGCTGTTCTCCTACTGCACTTGCTCGATCCTCAAAATCTTCTACTGGCTCCTTAATGTTTTCCACTGGCCGTCCAATACTCTCTATTAATTCCTCAACGTGCTCTGCTGATTTGCTAGCACTTTCTTCTGATTCTCCAGCACTGGCTGCTGGTTCTATAATATTCGTTACTGGTTCCTCTACGTTTTCAGGGCTCACAAATTCTTCTGTTTTGTAATCTGATTGAGGGGAGCATTGAGGTTTTGGTCTTCGAGAACTTAATCTCTGTGATGATTCAGCCTTTGAAACAATTTCGTCAATAAAAGTCTTTCTTCCTCCCCTTCCTTTGCCCTTGCTACCTATAGGGTTAGTTTTCTTCTGGGTTATGCATCCTCTCATACAATCTACACATCTAGAAAGAAAATATCAATGCTTTTGAAATCTATAATTTCCTTCCTCCGCAACGGCGCCAAAATGTTGGTCGTTTTAATTGTTTTAACAATTCAAGCACCACATAAATTGTCAACCCGGGAAGGTCTGTTTATTCCAAA
Organism: Pinus albicaulis; assembly: GCA_034641835.2. NCBI lineage: Eukaryota > Viridiplantae > Streptophyta > Pinopsida > Pinales > Pinaceae > Pinus > Pinus albicaulis. The sequence continues at coordinate 1,451 of JAXQQM020079591.1, read as the reverse complement.
GACAATCACGCACTAGATATGCTCAATTCCAAAAGCAAGGAAATGTTGTAGTAGAAGTCACACAATTATCAATCATACAAATCTAACTATTCACACCCCACTTTAACAAAGCTGAAGCCTACTTGTGTTACAGCAGAAGCAATTCCTCTATTGTCGTCTTTCATTAAAAGAATTATAGGAAAAGATAATGAAAGGAAATCACCCTGCAGGAAAGGAAATCAATCAACCATAATAGGTAACAAGACCCTATTCCTCCAAACATGAATCTTCAGAACCTGTTGCCTGACACTAATCACATTGTAGAAAAATATCAATCCAAGGAAAACATGACCCTATTCCAATGAACAAGAACCTTCAACACCTGTTTCCTGATATCAATCACACTGCAGAAAAAGAGAATCAACCTATGGGGAATAGGACCCTATTCCTCCAAACAGGAATCTTCACCATCTGTTTCCCGGTATCAATCACACATTCAAACAAATAACGGAAAAATATATCTTGGCTTCTTTAAGAATGAATGATACAAAACTAATGCAGTGTTAAAGAAAACAGAGTTCTTAAAAAGAACTACAGAACTGTGTAAATGATTCTTCAGCAAACAGAGTTAAATTAAGGTGCAAATAACATAAAGAAGTTAACAAACTACAGGAGCAATCGGGTGAATCTTGTGATGAAGGCGGGCCCTTTCCTTCTCACAAGATTCCCCAGAGGAAAGAGTTAAATTGAAGTGCTCAAAAGAAACCTTTATTCATCTGTCAAAAAGGAATGATACATTACAATGGAGTCTTTCTCCTTTATGCTCAAAAATAATGTCTCTCCTGCAGTCTCTAACTCCCCCCTCCTAATGATGATGTCTCCTCTTTTTAAAGAGGAGACATCTATTACAGTTACATCAGAGAAATCCTATTTTTATCCAAATCTATTCTTCTATCTTAAAACAGGGTCTTTCTATTCTTCCATAGCAGAATATTGTTACAACTGATACAAAAATACTGGCTTCAGAACAATCCGTGTAACAAATTTCCTTGCTTGTCTTCGTCTTGTTGCCATCGTTCCTGAAATACTCTTCCGAAATCGCAAATCACGAGTAGTGACGGAATTTACGTGCCCGCTGACTGTTTCAGCAACAGATTTGACTGTTTCAGCAACGGAGTCGACTGTTTCAGCAACAACTGACTATTTCAGCAACAACACGTTCCTTATCATAAATTATCTGCTATCTTTTAGACTTGTGTTAGCAACTATCTTCCTTTGATTAATGATGAAATATAAGAGTAATGTGGAATTATATGTAAAACAAATTAAATATATAGTAAAGAGAAGGATTTCATATACCTTTGGATAAAATGGATGAAAATGATAATGTAACCTTTTTAAATATAGCTATTAAGAGTAAAGTGGTGTCAAAATGTATGGTAAAAATGGTACATTGTGAGGTCCTAACATGT
>JAXQQM020067388.1:0-71045 GCA_034641835.2 Pinus albicaulis | reverse complement strand
TCATGATCAGCTCTTTTAAACTCATTCGATTTGGAATGTATAAATTAGCTTTGAAGGTTAACAATTGGCCCTTGATAATTCCATAATCAGAAGGTTTTTCCTATTTTCCGGCTTCCTCCACCCGCTCCCATAAAAATCGTTATTTAGGATCCTTTTCGGCTTCTTCTTTTATCTGATATAAAAATTTACATCCGATTTTATTATAACAAATTTCATATATACAATGCAATTTCCTGCTTCAGGCATCCTTGACACTATTTTCTTTACCTTTTACATGTTGTATATCAAAATCAAATTCACTTAAGAAGGCATTCCATCTTGCCTGACGAGCATTTAAATCAGCTTGATTAAAGTAGCTGGTTAGGCTGCCGTGATCGGTATTTAGCACAAATATCTTCCTGAACAAGTAGTGCCTCCATACTCGGAGTGCATGCACTATTGCTGTCAGTTCTAAGTCATAGGCTGAATATCGTTGTTCATGCTCCTTTAATTTTCTTGATTCATAGGCAACCACCCTTCTTTCTTGTGATAAAATTGCCCCAACTCCTTCCTTACAAGCATCAGTACAAACCTAAAATTCTTTGTTGGGGTCAACTACCCTCAACACCAAGGCAGTGGTTAGCAAATGTTTTCACTTTTCGAAACTATTCTGACACTCACTGGTCCATCTAAATACTTTTCCATTTCGCTGCAAGTATGTAATTGGAAAATAAATCTTCGAGAATTCTTCTATGAATCATCGATAATATCCAGCTAACCCCATAAAGGAACGGATATCCGCCACATTTTGGGGTACTTTCCATTCCATAATAGTTTTAATTTTCTCTGGATCGACCGCTATTCCTTCAGCGAAAATGACATGGCCTAAATACTGTATCTGTTATTTGAAAAATTTGCAAGTGTTGAACTTGGTGTACAACTAATGTCTTCTTAACATCTCCAATACTGTCCTTAAGTGCTCCTTGTGTTCTTCCATGATTTTTGAATAAATCAAAATATCGTCAATAAATATCATAACAAATCTGTCCAAAAAGGGGTGAAATATGCCATGCACCAGGCTCATAAATGTTGCTGGTGCATTAGTTAAAACAAATGGTAATACCACAAACTCATAATGCCCATATCGGGTACGAAAAGAAACCTTGTAGATATCCTTGTCTTTAATTCGGATATGGTGATATCCAGATCTTAAGTCTATATTTGAGAATATAGTTTGCCCCTTCACCTGATCAAATAGATCATCTATCCATGGTAATGGATACTTATTTTGACTTTCAATTTATTGAGTTGTCTATATTCCATGCAAATTCGCATGGTTGCATCCTTTTTATTTACAAACAACATCGGTGCTCCCCAAGGAGACACACTTGGTCGAATATACCCTTTGTCCAACAACTCTTTAGTTGCATTCACTACAAGAAAAAAGCACATTAGTGAGGGGCGAAAATGGTCACCATAAGCTCATTGGTGAGGGTCAAAAGAGCCTTCGTCACCAAAAACTGAACGTCACCAAAGGTGGCGTCGCCGAAAGTATAGGTGTTGTGGTGACATTCAAAGTCCGTCACCAATAATGATTTATAGTGACGAATAGTGACCATCACCATTTCATATGAGAAATGGTGACGGACAATAGCCTCCGTCACCAAAAAACTAAACGTCACCAAAGGTGGCGTCGCCAAAAGTATAGGTGTTGTGGTGACATTCAAGGTCCGTCACCAATAATGATTTATAGTGACGGATAGTGACCGTCACCATTTCATATGGGCAATGGTGACGGACAATAGCCTCCGTCACCAAAAAAATGAACGTCACCAAAGGTGGCGTCGCCGAAAGTATGTGTTGTGGTCACATTCAAGGTCCGTCACGAATATTGATTATAATGACGGATAGTGACCGTCACCATTTCATATGAACAACAACGATTTTCTGTGATGGACCTTTCATGGCCGTCACTATTGGTGCATATATATGGCGACGTTCATTGACCGTCACTATAAACTCGTTGGTGACATCAAGGTCCGTCACGAATAATGACTATAATGACAAACCGTGACCCTCACCATTTCATATCAAAAACAACGATTTATGGCGACGGATCTTTAATGGTCGTCACTATTGATGCGTATATATGGTGGCGTTCATTGACCGTCACCATTTCATATTTTGGTGAGGGTCGAAAAATGTCACCATAAGCTCATTGGTGATGGTCAAAAGAGCATCCGTCACCAAAAACTGATCTTCGTCATTCCTTATATATGAATATCAGGGCACGATGGAATCGAACCACCAACCTCCTGCTTGTAAAGCAGGTGCTCTTCCATTGAGCTAGCACCCTTTAAAGAATTAGACTTTTAAAAATTATATCTTGAAACTTCATAGATTGCAAATTCTACAACTTTCAATAAATTAAAGTCTCGACAATCTTTTACTAAACAAACAAAACACCATCGACATTGCAGGTCCCTACCTAATGGTTATGGAAGTTACGAAAAGCAGGTGAAGGGAAGAATTAGACTTTTAAAAATGATACATGGACTACCACCACAAGAATCCCCCAAGAGAGATCCAGTGGGAGAATCTCTTGAATCAGATTCAATGGAAAATGAAGGACTAGATGAAAGAGAAAGGCCTCAGCAGGATAGGGAATCCACCACCTCGAGTCAAGGAATAGAAGAGGTCCTCAGAAATTCTTACAACACTTTGAAATAGAGATAAGGGTAGAATATATACTTAAGATCTACTTATGAAGATTTCTTATGTAAAATAACTCAAATAGACAAGCAAATCCACAATTATAAAGTGATTATTTGGCATTTCAATCACTAATTTCAGGGCCAAAAACCTAATTAACCTAAAGCACTCAAATATCCTAAAACAACGTGTGAAATAAAGACAAAGAAAAAGAGAATATGTTCTCGAACAATAATACAAAACAAAGACAAAGAGAATATGTTCTAGAACAATAATACAAAACACATCCAACATTTTGAAGTATTTGACTTATCTTGGTGAACATGCATCCTTAGCAAATACAATGTAGCAATACCTTCCCCACAAAAGAGAAGACATGTCAGAATAGTATGTTTGACACAGACAATCATAAAGATGCCACAATAGCTACTCCACTCAACACATGCACAAGCAATACAACTTAGATGTTGATGGCAAAGTATAGGATAGAAACAAATATCCTAGATGCTAGTTGTCTCACAAAAATTAATTCAAATTTTACATATTGGTATGATGTTGTGGTGAAGTTCCCAGTTTCTAACCAAAAGAAAAAGTAATAGATCAACATAACATACACTGCCAACATGTAACCTAGCCAATGGCTTCATCATATGCCTCATGCCAGGAATTGGATTTTGCATACTAGACCAGTGATAGTTAGGTTCTAAATTTCAACCTGATTATTTCAAACAGCGTATGAGCAGCAGTAGAGAAGTCATATAATAGAACTTCCATCACATTATAGTGATTTTGTTGTAGCATTTGTTTTAGTTTTAGGGCTCATGTTTCAAACAATTTTAACATGGTTTTAAGGTTCCAAAAATATCATGGGAAAGTCTCCCTTATTGCAGTATTTGCAGCATTTTGTGGTAGCCTCCATGAACAGTTTGACATCAATAATCTTGTTATAATACAACCGTTTTTAGTAGCATGTTGTCATCCTCCATGATCTCCAAACAAAGCAAACAGATCACCATCCAAGCATAAATATAACTCGGCATATAAGATAAACTTTTGCTGGGAGGATGTGAGGTCATGTAACATACTCTTGTAGGATTATGAGGCAATATGAAGATGATATATAGAAGAAAATGACCGTAGATTCAATGGCAGCATGTGAAGAGCCCTAAATAGAAGATACAACAGTAGATATATCCTTTGATTGGTGGTTCTCTGGAACCCAATAGTGTTGGTCTTTCCAATGGTTGATACCTCCAATTTTGGTAAATTTTCACCAACAAATAGAACTAGGGTTAATGACAGCACGATTATGGCTCTGATACCAATGTTTGGACAGATAGGGCAGCATGAAAACAAGTATAAAAATACAAGTGCATTCAACAAATGTTTCCAACAATGATGTGGGGTTTTTGGGAAGCTTGTTGTGGGATAATTTGAGGGATTTCAGACAACTTTTCAGCCTTGTGAACAACAATAATATTTATTACTTGTTTATGACTACATCTAGGGTCATTGTAAGCAAATTATAGCCAACAATAAAACTCTAAATACCCATCAATAGAACAGATCATCTTTCCTTCAAGCAAGAACCAATTTAAATCTTCATGTGTCTTCACCTTACAGATATTTTGTGGCAAAAATGGTGGTGGTAAAAAATATCATAATGGCTGTTAATATCTAGTGAAAGTTTTTTTTTTGAAACCCTTGGAAACATACAACGAACCCTTGAACAAAGGCACTAGAACCTTTGTGAAATCCTTAGGTAGCATTTGAATTGGACATCAATATGTAATTATAAACATTGGAGTGCTTTGGTATTCAAAGGCATTTCAAGAGCCCTTTTCATATCTTACTTGGAGTGGTTTGTGGATATACCTCTCGTTGTTGGGTGTTCCTAGACTAGATCCTAGCAATCTAAAGCATGTATCAGATCCTAGTAATCTTTTGGGTGTTCCTAGTAACTTGTTGGTTGTATCAGATCCTAGGCCAGCAGGTGTTCCTCCTCGGCAACATACATTCCTTAATTCATAGAGAATAACGTGAAGAAAAGGAGACCTTGAACCACATGTATATGCATAACCTTATGTTTGATCGTTAGCTTGAGTACAACAGCTTGAAATAAGTCTAGCCTCCTCATCTTAGATATTATCTAGGCTTTACTCAGACAGTGCAGTTGATAAATGGGTTTCAACTGACCAACAGTTAAAACCCAAAACCGCAATTTGAACTTAGTTCAGGCTAGCAATGGCAAAATTGGATCTTCTAATAATCCAAAAGGTTATAGAATTTCAACATTCTAATTGCCCCATGGCCAGGAAAAGCCAATCCTTTGAGTGTAGGAACCTCTTTTTTTTAATATAAAAAGGCAAGGTTATACAGATGATAGAAAATTACTTGGTTATATAGGTGGTAGAAAGGTCAGAAAGGAATTTGGCCAGCCCAACTTTAGAAATGGCATCCACAAAACCATGTTGCATTAGTTTAGGTCCTTCAATCTACAAACAACAAAAATGTACTACACTAGGGTTTTTTCAAGGTGTTGAATCCATATATGTAGTCAAAATTCCATTTTAAATAACAAAATTAAGATTTGGCCAAAAACAAATTTGGGGTAATAAGAAAAAAACTCAAAAATGTAACATGTTTAGATTCCAAAGATTACATTTTTTGGTAGCCACAGTGCATGGGTTGTCTATAGTTGCACACAATCCATGTTATGTCTTACACCATGACCTTATCTTAAGGCATACATACACACCCTAGTCTAGTATTGATTATGTGAGTCTCTCTCTATATATCATTGAATGTTCTGCTTTAGCTTATCCATCCATCCCTTGATTAGTCAATCAATCGATGATGGTGAAAGTGTCATCCATTCTCTTGCATTTTTGGTGCATTCAGGTTTACATTCACCTCTGCAAATTCCATGCTAGCAGTCAAGGGCACAAATGGGAATTGAATCCAAGAAATTTGGAAGGGAAAGGCAAGTTGGCTCATTATGGTCATCCCTATAGAAAGATCAATGCCCCAAGTTTCTTTCAATTTCGCAGAGGCGATCTGTATATAAATCTAACCAACTGGGGAGCTACCCTCATCTCCCTCGCTCTCCTTGATGCTAAAGGTAATAATCCCTAAACCCTACCCTTCAACTGCTTTACCATCATTTACTCAGAGGGAGCTAGCTCATTAAGTATTGGTATTTATGCATTTAGGCCATCTAGCAGACGTACTTCTTGGCTATGACAATATTGCCTCATACATGGTATGTATTTGCATTTCCCTTTGGAAATTAGTACTGCCATCATATGCTAGAGTTTTAAGATAAATTTACAGTTTCTACTCACATATTGGAATGGATCTCAAATGTATGTGTTACCATGGGGAATATGAGATTGTTTATTAATGCAGAACATGAGCTCCAGTAGACCTTACTTTGGTGCCTTGGTGGGTCGTGTAGCCAACCGTATCAAGGATGGAGAATTCACACTAAATTGGAAAACATATTAGCTGCCTAAGAATGATGGCAACAACACACTCCATGGTGAAAATTTGCCTTTTCTATTCTTCATGCATGTTTTATCCAGCTAACTAGAGCCCTATAATGACCACTACTCAGGAATAAAATCTCTCTTTTTCTGTATATGTATGTTTGTTTGTGGAGGTCTAGAGCACTACTATTTCAGGTAACATATGTGTAGTTTGGTGATCTGAATGAATGCAAGAGGGCTGAGAGGCTTTGACAATGTCCTGTGGGAAGTGAAGGAGCAGAGAGGCTTTGACATGCAGAATTTTATATGACAAAAAGAGTCTTTGAGCCACAAAGGAGGGATCTAACATAATTTTGTTGATACCCTACAACTATCAAGTGTTTAGCAAAGGAGGTGTTAAAACAGGTCTGCACTACAGCAGAAGATACAACAAGTACCGCTATATTGTATGGTGTTCCTATCAAGTGCTGAGGCCCAGACTTAACCATAAAATTGCCCCCCTGTATCAGTCTTAAAATTGGTTTAAATAAATGCCAAAAATTATGCACAGGTCGGCTCAAATCGGTATGTCAGCTCCTTAATCAAAAGACACGACTGTTCATTTCATACAAAAACAACTATAAATAACCAGTCATGCTAATCATTTTGGAATGAAAATTTCGGTGAAAAATACAGTGAGAATTTAGAGATAAAACAGGAGGCCAAGGAGATTAAAAGGGAGATCATAATTACAACATTTTGGGCTAGAAGGATATATCTCTTGCAGACCTATTTGCACCTGTGGAAATAATTTTTTTCGGAACTCAATTCAGGCCTGAAATTTTGGCCCTATCAAAGCCTGAAATTTCGGTCCTAACAGGCCTGTAACTTTGGCCTTTCCAGAAGCTCGGACCTGAGACTCTTCTCTGCAACTCAGACCCTTCTAATTTGGACCTGTGGTGAAATATGTGACCTTGCAACAGTCTTGTAATTCGGATCTATAGTGGCAGTTTTGAAGACAAATTCAGACTTGCAGATCTCTGTTTTTTTTGTATTAAGGTTCCCTCAAACTCATACTAGTGGACAAGTATATATGGAGAAGCAGAGTGCTAGGCTTGGATAAGAACATCTGTGGAAGCTCGATATTCATTACATAGGACTGTTACCCTACAAACTTGGATTGTAGAAATTACAGTTTCAGTTAAATGAATTTGGAGGCTCGGATCAGTGTTGAAGAAGCTCAGACTACTAACTGTGGAGCTTGGGTTAGCTCGGACCTATGTGACTGTTTCAAGCTTGGTTGAAGGCTTGGTTTTGGACAAAAACAATGGTAATACAGTGGGTTCAGATTCTGGAATAAATTCTGTGGAGATGCTTGAAGGTGCTCGGAGCTGTGGCTGTCCTGTGGTAGCTTGAAGTGTAATCTTGGACTATATTATAGTCATCTGGAAGCTTCTGGGAAAGGTGTAGTCTTGTAAAAGGTTGAGTTGAAGCTCGGACCTATTGAACTATGGTGTAATAGGTAAAAACTCAAAACACTGACCTCGGTGTGTGAACAATCATCACTTTATCTTGGGCTACAGTTGGATAGACCTCACCACATTGAATAAGTGTTGCCTCAGACCTATGATAGATCAGAGACACATGGAGTAAGGACAAATTTGGTTTATTGAACAATTAAAGAATTTAGACCTGATATCACTCTGGACTCAACTTCCAGAATCAGCATTTAAAGAACAAGACTTCTTTGATATATGTTGCTGTAGCGCCACTTCTGGACAACGTGCCATTTTTTGGGCAACATTATTTGTGGGTAGCTTGTGGCAATCTTTGAGAATTTATTAGAGTAGTTTGGAAGGCTATTATTTGGAGAACTCAGACATAAGGATAGTCACTTGGAGAAGACTTTGGAACCTTTGGATTATAGTCTTCTGAGCAAACGTTGATAAGAACTTAAAGAAGTCTTGAAGCAAACTTGAGGACTTGAAGCAGATTCTTGGAAGTGCATTGAAGGCAGCTGTAAGAGACCTTTGTTGAGATTGTGTAGATCTATTGAGGATATTGAAGTCAAAGCCCCTCTCAGTATTTCCAACAGTGAGGCTGTATATTTCCAAAAGGATAATGCAAAAAATAAGGCAGTTTCAATACCCTAACCAGGGTCAAGAGTATTACCTATGCTGTCGAGATTCATCTGAAAAGAGACACATAACTGTGACCCAAAAGGTATATTCAGAACTCTAGGTATTTTTGCTAGGGATAGAACATTGTTTGTGCTGTCTTATGTCAAAGCTTCACGTGCCCTAATCTTCTGTTCTTGTGATAATGAAGATTGGGCAAAATTTTAGTCATTGTAAATACAATGTTTGGACAGTGTTTGAACAATCATAACAATAATGTAACTATAATTCATGACATCTACATCGAAAGAAAATATGTGCCCTAGATTGTGGGGCCCTGGGGAAAATTTTTGAGTGAGTTCTAGTTTTTGGAATGATGGGAATATCGAGCCCTAATCTGAGCAGAAAACAGTAATTGAAGAAGCCTCCTAGGACCTCAGATCAGTCTTTGTAAGTGCTTGGTAAGGGTGATTTCCTAAGGCTAATAATTGAAGCCTGATCTAGAAACATTCTAATTCAAAAGAAAAGCACTACAACAGAGGAGACAGTGAGTCATTGGATTGGTAAACAATATGAAAGCATGCTTGAAACATTGCGGCTCTGAATGTATAGAGGCGTGAAGTAGACAACACTCGTTTGAGATTCTGTCCTGAAGAAGTCATTCTACCCTCCTAAAGAATTGAACTCCTCATCTGATGTGCAAATATTTGTCTACATGAAAATAAATATTGGTTGATCAATAACGGAACAAGAAACAGATCTAGTCAAGATCTAGTTAAATGTAGTTTTTAAATTACTATTTAATAACAGTTACTCGAGTTTACTGTAGTTTATTGAAATTGAAATTTTATGTTCCACTTATTTAAAAATGTCATCCGATCACTAGGTTTACTTACCAGGACCTTATTCTCTGGTTGGCTCGCTTAACCAGGACCTTGCCTTCCTGATCTCTTTCCTACCATTCTGTAGAGAAAACCATTCCATCTCAAAGTGAGCTGGGTCTGGTTTAGATCTAATCTCCCTATGTAGTTCTGGTCTTACCCAAGGTAGAATGTCCTGAAAAGTCTTATTGAACTCAAGTAAGGTCCTGAAAGTTCTTACTGAGTTCATGTAAGACATTGATGCTTTTAACCGAAAGATTCCAAGGTCAGAATTGAGTTTAATGAGGCTTTGTTCCTCTAGCTTATTCATCATCATAAAAAATTTTATGGATAGTGGGTATTGTATTCTTTGTGGCAATGGATTTTTAACAAAATTCAAATATGACTGGGCAGGTTGACATAAAATTCCATCAGGTTGCTACCCATTTTGTATAATACATCCCGAAGAAAGATATTGTGCCCGGGCCATAAACCAAAATCCTAGGTTTTACTGAAAAGATAAAGCTTCAATCTGTCAGTTATTAATAAGAATGCACATTTAGTTGTTGAGTTCCTTTTCTAGTTTTGTATCTGCTTGTATCCAGCTGAGATCAAGTCATAAAGGAATATAGTGGTGATGTGGAAGTCTACAAAACATTGTCTGATTTAGTCTTACATTTATCCACAAAAAAATATGTTAAGCAATACATCAGCAGGTGTTTTCAAAACTATGAATTTCAATTGATCATGGGAGGGTCATTTCTGTAGGATGTGGATGACAAGAATTACAATCACAAGTGTGCTTCCTTATTTTATGGGACGTATTGCAAGGCTCATTAGGAATCCTCTGCATGGTTATTTGTTCAGTTGCTCCTATTATGCTTTTCTTCTAGCTAAACTCTTTTATTATCCGTGGCTCATGGGAGCAATATGTTCTTGAAGCAATAGATGGGGTAACGTTAAATAGTGCAGCCAAAATCCATCTCCTTTATGTGCTATCATCCATGGTTGGTTGGATATTTTGGGAAGCTTTTGGCCATATTTGAGGAGTTATATTTTTGACTGGAGCAGTATTCCTTTTTCTGCCTAGGAAGTTACAAAATATTCTTGCATTTTCTGACATACTGTGTTAGGCCCATTATCCTTGCTATAACCACCCAGTTCTTAGTGTGAGGCCTGGAAATTGGCTGGAAAAAACTTCCTTCTTCACTCTAATTTGTAAAGTATATTTTTTGCAAATACTTGAACTCTATATGCAGTCTTAAATCTTTTAATAAACAAATAGCAAACCCAATAAAAGTGATCACTCCCTAAGCACAACAATATCTGTTTGACATAAATTTTTGCGCAACTAACTGAATTCATGGGATAAAAGAGGAAGAAATATGTCCCTTTACTAGACTAAGTACTATGAAGAGGCTTAAATGAACAAAAATAGCTTTGGTCTTTTGGCTTGTCTCTCCTATCCCTTTCAAGTTACAAATAGTTTGTTAGCTTCACATGGAAAACCAGTTGTTATCTAACTAAAAGTTGTGAGCCCCACGAATTGATAGAAAGCTTTTTGGAAACAAGTGGAACAAAGCTGCAAAGTGTTATCTATATCTGCAATCCCATGGACCCAAGATTTGACTTCAGCTTCATTTCTGTAGTTGCAAGTATTAGTCTCATGTCATCATATTTCTTAAAACTACATATCATATTTTTTTAATGTTTGGTGAACACCAATTTTTCACATTTTCACCCAAATGCTTTACTATACATGATGTGGCATACCAAAATAAATATTATAATGTAATATGTTCAGCTTTGAATTTGAAACTGGGAAACTAAAGAGGTCAAGAGTATTACCTACACTGTCGAGATTCATCTGAAAAGAGACACATAACTGTGACCCAAAAGGTATATTCAGAACTCTGGTTATTTTTACTAGGGATAGAACATTGTTTGTGCTGTCTTATGTCAAAGCTTCATGTGCCCTAATCTTCTGTTCTTGTGATAATGAAGATTGGGCAAAATTTTAGTCATTGTAAATACAATGTTTGGACAGTGTTTGAACAATCATAACAATAATGTAACTATAGTTCATGACATCTACATCGAAAGAAAATCTGTGCCCTAGATTGTGGGGCCCTGGGGAAAATTTTTGAGTGAGTTCTAGTTTTTGGAATGATAGGAATATCGAGCCCTAATATGAGCAGAAAACAGTAATTGAAGAAGCCTCCTAGGACCTCAGATCAGTCTTTGTAAGTGCTTGGTAAGGGTGATTTCCTAAGGCTAATAATTGAAGCCTAATCTGGAAACGTTCTAATTCAAAAGAAAATCACTACAACAGAGGAGACAGTGAGTCATTGGATTGGTAAACAATATGCAAGCATGCTTGAAACATTGCAGCTCTGAATGTATAGAGGCATGAAGCAGACAACACTCGTTTGAGATTATGTCCTGAAGAAGTCATTCTACCCTCCTGAAGAATTGAACTCCTCATCTAATGTGCAAAGATTTGTCTACATGAAAATAAATATTGGTTGATCAATAACGGAACAAGACACAGATCTAGTCAAGATCTAGTTAAATGTCGTTTTTAAATTACTATTTAATAACAGTTACTTGAGTTTACTGTAGTTTATTGAAATTGAAATTTTATGTTCCACTTATTTAAAAATGTCATCTGATCACTAGGTTTACTTACCAGGACCTTATTCTCTGGTTGGCTCGCTTAACCAGGACCTTGCCTTCCTGATCTCTTTCCTACCATTCTGTAGAGAAAACCATCCCATCTCAAAGTGAGTTGGGTCTGGTTTAGATCTAATCTCCCTATGTAGTCCTGGTCTTACCCGAGGTAGAATGTCCTGAAAAGTATTATTGAACTCAAGTAAGGTCCTGAAAGTTCTTACTGAGTTCATATAAGACATTGATGATTTTAACCGAAAGATTCCAAGGTCAGAATTGAGTTTAATGAGGCTTTGTTCCTCTAGCTTATTCATCATCATAAAAAAGTTGATGGATAGTGGGTATTGTGTTCTTCGTGGCAATGGATTTTTAGCAAAATTCAAATATGACTGGGCAGGTTGACATAAAATTCCATCAGGTTGCTACCCATTTTGTATAATACATCCCTAAGAAATATATTGTGCCCAGGCCATAAACCAAAATCCTAGGTTTAACTGAAAAGATAAAGCTTCAATCTGTCAGTTATTAATAAGAATGCACATTCAGCTGTTGAGTTATTTTTCTAGTTTTGTATCTGCTTGTATGCAGCTGAGATCAAGTCATAAAGGAATATAGTGGTGATTCGGCAGTCTATAAAACATTGTCTGATTTAGTCTTACATTTATCCACAGAAAAATATGTTAAGCAATACATCAGCAGTTGTTTTCAAAATTATGAATTTCAATTGATAATGGGAGGGTCATTTCTGTAGGATGTGGACGACAAGAATTACAATCACAAGTGTGCTTCCTTCTTTTCTGGGACTTATTGCAGGGCTCATTAGGAATCCTCTGCATGGTTATTTGTTCAGTTGCTTTTATTATGCTTTTCTTCTAGCTAAACTCTTTTATTATCTGTAACATGGAGCAATATGTCTTGTAGCTTTTGAAGAGATGCAAGAATGCTAAAGAAAAGTAGCCAAAATCCATCTCCTTTATGTGCTATCATCCATGGTTGGTTGGATATTTTGGGAAGCTTTTGGCCATATTTGAGGAGTTATATTTTTGACTGGAGCAGTATTTATTTTTCTGCCTAGGAAGTTACAAAATATTCTCACATTTTTTGGCATACTGTGTTAGGCCCGTTATCCTTGCTATAACCACCCAGTTCTTAGTGTGAGGCCCGGAAATTGGCTGGGAAAAAATTCCTTCTTCACTCTAATTTGTAAAGTATATTTGTTGCAAATACTTGAACTCTATATGCAATCTTAAATCTTTTAATAAACAAATAGCAAACCCAATAAAAGTGATCACTCCCTGAGCACAACAATATCTGTTTGACATAAATGTTTGCACAACAAACTGAATTCATGGGATAACAGAGGAAGAAATCTATCCCTTTACTAGACTAAATACTATGAAGAGGCTTAAATGAACAAAAATAGCTTTGGTCTTTCGGCTTGTCTCTCCTATCCCTTTCAAGTTACAAATAGTTTGTTAGCTTTACATGGAAAACTAGTTGTTATCTAACTAAAAGTTTTGAGCCCCACGAATTCACAGAAAGATTTTGGAAACAAGTGGAACAGAGTTGCAAAGGACTATATCTTGAATCTTGAAGGTGAATCCAAGATTTAATTCTGCTCTCTCGACTTGTAGTTGCAAGTATTAGTCTCATGTCATCATATTTTTTTTTTAAACTACATATCATATTTTTTTGCATAATGTTTTGGGTGAACACCAATTTTTCACCTATTCACCTGAAACGTTTCGCACAAAATATGATGTGGCATACCAAAACAAATATTTACAATGTGGGCATGTTTGCATTGAATTTGTGCCCAGAAAACCCAAAGAGGTCAAGAGTATTACCTACACTGTCGAGATTCATCTGAAAAGAGACACATAACTGTGACCCAAAAGGTATATTCAGAACTCTGGTTATTTTTGCTAGGGATAGAACATTGTTTGTGTTGTCTTATGTCAAAGCTTCATGTGCCCTAATCTTATGTTCTTGTGATAATGAAGATTGGGCAAAATTTTAGTCATTGTAAATACAATGTTTGGACAGTGCTTGAACAATCATAACAATAATGTAACTAAATGAAACAATCATAACAACCACAGATTTGGACAGTGTTTGAACAATCATAACAATCACAGATCTAGAAATAGAGAATAAATAAATGAAACAGAATCTTACTGATGGTGCAATTGTCGTTGGGGGCTCTGAAGCATCTTTTCTATTCCCTTGAGGCTGAGTGAGGTGCAGAGGATTCTCGCAGCAACCCTGTTGGCTGCAATGCTGGCCTTCATCTAAACCTCTCATTTAAGTCTTCTCTACTTGCTCCTTTATTATGAAAAAAGGCCTCCCGAACTCATCAAAAGCCAACGCCATCCTTGCATATAGTAACAAAATGCAGCACACAGATTAAAGCCGAAACATACAAGCATGGATGCGAAAAAAAATAGTAAAACCAGATACCTGAGGTGTGTGTACTCCTCTCTGTGTGGACTGAAAATCTGATGGTGGGGTTCAAGATCGGATATCGGGTCTGTCACTGGTAAAACCCCAAGTCCCAACTCTGTGGTTTTCACTCCCGCCCTGTGCAAGCCCAAAATTTTCTACTTTGATGCTCTGAGAGTAAACGTTTTCGTTACCGCCCTGTAAAAACCGAAAAAAGATATACTTACGAATATTTGGGTTGCCATGGGTTTTGTAAAAACTAACGCTTTATGGTATGTTTTTGGTTGTGATGGAAAGCATTTTTTTTTAACATTTTGGTATATTTATTATAATAATAATCTATTTTTAAAATTATTTTTAATGTAATAATTTTATTATTATAATTTGTTGAGATAGGAATGTTGCATTTTTTGAATTTTAATATGAAAGTACTTCTAACTTGGTTGTATTGAAAATATTTATTTTTTTATTTTTATTATAATTATTATTATTTTTTTTAATTAATTGGGTGAGTGTCAAAAAAAGAGAGTATATGGTAAGTGGGTTTAATAGTTAAAAAGTATTAGTCTTTTAAATGTCATATGACAAATTTGGAAGGAGTAGGGTGTGTACCCTTCTTTAGGTTAAATATATTCAAATTGTTGTGTGAATGGGGTTGTAAGAGCTTATGTTTTCATCTTGAGAAAATAGAGTCATTTTGAAGTCACTCTCATAGTTTAGGTTGTCATAAGTAAAATATGTGTTTTGTCTTAAGATGTGAACATTTCATTTTAGGCAGTGTGATAATGTGGTTTCAGCGAGGCATTAAAAGATGGAATGAGCATGCACATTTGGTATGCTAGTGTTATGTTCTTCTTGAGGCACGAGTGCACGTCTAAGAAGACTCTAACAAGGGTTGAAGAGGTGGAATACTTAGAGAGGTTTTGGGGGGTTGTAGTCTCACTTAGAGGTGTAGAAAAGAAAGTTAAGCACCATAAGAAGTTTTGAAGCAAACTTAAGATATTTGACAAGCTGCATGAAGGCAACTCAGCAGTGGTACTAATTGAACATTCTTTGATCGAAGTTGATACCCTCTCCTTGGCACTACCACTTTGCAAGACAAAGACAAAATGTGAAATATATGTGGAACCCACTAAAGAAGTTGGCAAGGTTGTTGCAACATATATAGGTGGTTTTTTCGTATTGCAAAAGGAGTTATCAAAACTTAGAAGGTGACCATTGGAGTAGATTTTTCATGGAGTGTCAGGGAGGTGCAAGGGTGTAGGCCACATCTTATGGGTATCTTGTACTTTTGGTGTGTGTTAGCGATGTTAGTGCATTGTGTTTGATGAGCACAAGCTATATTATGTTTCATGAAGGAAAAAACCCACGAGTTTGAGATGTCTTAACCATTTGGCATTGTAAGATGTGTTATGCCCTAGTTTTGAGGAGATAATTAGAACCATCTCAGAGTATGATGGGTTGTACCATGGACTTAGGTCCACTTGCATGGGTTGAGGTGTAAAGGTGCCCCGTGAGTTGAGGAAAATGATTGCAATGCTTACCTATATAAAGTGTTTATGATATAATATTAATTATTTTGTTTGGAGAATGGAAGAGGAAGATAAGAAAGGAGAGGCACTAAGGTTTGTTGTAAATCAGACAAAAGGAAGAAAAAATGTATCCTATTAGAGATATTTTTCAAGTTACCTCTTCAATAGTACTAAATTTAATTGGAGCTAGGAAGTTGGCCTCAAAAACATTGATTGGGTACTAGAGAAATCCAAGACCTGATATATCCAAGCTAGTCCATTAGATAGATTCGTCTTGGGCAAAGGTTGCAAATTATAAGGTGCAAATTTCCCATTTTTAATGTGGGTTTTAAACCTTCCATTTGAAAATTCTAAACATAAGGTCATGATCTTGAAAGGAGGTCCTTGATTTTACCAAAACTCAATGCCAATGTTTAATCCATGGTGTGATTCTTTCTATTTGGGTTTTGTCTTTAACATTGAGATCTATCTTTGGGCTTGGTTATTAGTCTATCGTCTCATTTATGTGTTGAGAAGGTTGTAAGGGTTGTAGGGGATACGATGGTTATTTTCCAATACCCCTCCCTTGAAATCTTGTAAAGAGATAGTGTGCCCCATTTTGTTGTTGTAATATTTCAACCATGAGCCCTTATTATGAGTATGCCCTTGAAGGGAGGTTATGTAAAGGAAGTAGAAAAAACAAAATTTCATGTTGAGTCGAAGGAAGGGTATAGATTGTAGGTGTCTCTAGAGGTCTTGACAAAGGTGAAGGATAAAGGATTTTACCTCTTATTGAAACACCTTCTATTCCACCATTCGAGTTGCTAAAGGGCACTGACTTTAAGGGTCATAGGTGAGTTCTCACGAAGATCTTAAAAATATGAAGGTAGGTGTGATTTAGCATAGGATTTATTCTTCAATGGTTGACTTTTAGGGTGATATTTCCTAGTAAATGGAAAAACTGAAGCCCTACCAGCCATATATTAAGTAGAGTATGAGAAAATGTTTCCTAATTTTCAAAACTTCTCACCATATATTGTCCATGAGATCCATGACAATTATGTTCAATTGTCGATAACTCATGTTATGATATCATCTTTGATTCTGGGCACATATACTTCTTCAACTAGTGGTGGAGAGTCCAACCAATGAGTAGGTAAGGTTTTTCATTTACAAGGTTGGCATCAATGAAGTATTCTCCCTCTTTGCCCAACTCTAAGAGGAGAAGTATGCATAATGGACTTATTATTGTAAACAATCGTAAAGATTGGGTTATATTGAAGTTCAAGGGCTTGAAGTTCTATGTCAATGAGTTCTAGGTGTGTTAGGTGTCAGGGAGTGGTAGGATGCGTTAGGGAGTGCCAAAGCATGCCAAGGAATGAAGGGGATGCTAACAGGTGCCACATAGTGTGAAGGGATTGTTAGACGTGCTAGGTGTTATGGCATGTGAAGATGTAAAATATGTTGCTTAGTTGTTTTACGACCAAGGTTGGATGTGAGCCTTGTCTTCGTAACTCATTAAGTTGTATGATTTGATATTCGACGTGAGTATCCTAAGATGAGTTATAGGAAGTACTTAAGTGAACAAGGAATAGTCTAGTTGTGGTAACTATAACTTGGTCAAGCTATTATATTCGAATTAGGATTTGGTTGGGTTATTTGAATATTGTATTTGCTGCCAAGATCATTATGTACAAATTTTATCAATGAGTGAGAAAACATGGTTAAGGCTAACTTACTGTCTAAGAGTTCTGCATTTCTGAGAAGATGTCTGACTGAATGCCTCAAATCTGGATCTGAGGCTGATTACATTTTGAAAAAATAGTACTCACAAAGCTATACGCAGGTTGGTGTGAAGGAAAGCGTGTATACACGCGGGTTCAGTGAAGCGAAGTAGCGTATGAATTTTAAGTTGATGAATGTTCGGGGTTGATTTTGTATCTGCATATTTATTCTGAAGTTTGGGTTATTTCTGATGTTCTGATCACAATGTTCTCACTGTTCTGTTTGAACTATTGGGTAAAATACAAGGTTGTTGATGTTTATGAAGAGTTGTGTTGATGTTGTTTGATCCAGTATGAAAATTGATGAAACGTGGTCTGCAGTGGTTCTGAGGGTTGAAGCCTTCAGTATGATGACCATTTATTATCACACTGATACAAGGAGTACAACTAGAGCTTGGTGTTAGTCATTTGACAACCAATATACCTTGAGCAAGACAACACTTGACCCAATGTTTGATGGTGGACACACATAGCCCTTTCAATCCACATGTCTTGAACACATATGGCAGGTCCTCTTTCCTCCCATTATGCAACTCTTCAATCTGCCTCTATCAATGAGCTCAACTCCTTTATGTTACTGAACTCGGATAAAAAAAAAATTCCCTCTATCTACCTATTTTTTCCTTTAAGGTCTGCAACACTACAACTCTTTGGTCTGCCCATTTTTGCCATACTACTGCTCCAAGATGACAAGTCTAGGGATATGGAGGTTTCCCTTATTCTCAATGACACAATCCTATACAATACAGTGAACTAGGACTAGTTGGCTAGCCCACTTGACTCCTACTTTAGTCCTTCAAATTATTTGGCATGTCCTTGGGCCCAATACACCTACCCTTCTACCAGTCTTGTTTTCCTTCACAAGTACAAGACTTAGAACTCTTATTTGATAGTCACCTAACAACCCTCCAATTATACTTGGACTGCCATCATATTTCCCAACCACAATAATTTTTTTTACTGGTCTAGTTCCCACAACACTTCCCTCATCTAGGGTTCTTCAAATATGCCACCTAATAGTGGTTTGAGTCCTCTCAAAATCACTATTCTTGTGTACCAAATTCTTTGTCGTCCAATCTATGAACAAATCTAAACTACTCATCATATCATCCTTCTAACAATTTGTAGATGATTGAACTAGGGTCACAAATCATCCATTAACATTCCATCGACTAACTGTTTATAGGTTGCTTCAGATCTCTGTCCAAAACTCTATGGACATTCCAACAAAATCAACTCCTCTTCATGCCAATCCATTCCTCACATGGCACATTTCTTTTGCTCCATCTTCCACTTAGGTTCCACCTTCCTTTGGATTTGCTATCTCCACACATACTTCTGCAAACCATCTTCCAAATTTGTGGTATATATTTCAGAGGTAAACCTCTCTCTAAGGGTCACAACCCCTCTTCTTCTATGCATATTTTTCACAGTCTTAATGGCATGCCTTATGGATTGAACATGCAAGGAAAACTCCCTAAATAGGGAATTATACTTCTATTCCAATTTCTTTAGAACAAACCATATCCACCCATAGAAAAAAATACAACTCTTTCCTCCATAAGATACTCAACCTAGCTCATATGGATTCATAGATTATGGTTATTTCTTTGACTGAATCTTGAACTGAACTTTAGATCTCTATGACCCTCAAACTACGGTTACCTCAATCAATATTACACCTGTGACTACTTATGTTTTGGCCCTAAATTCTAGTGCATGCCCTCCTCCATTTGTGTTGGTCTTTATCACAGACCTTGCAACCTATTAACCACCACAAGGTAGGGTCTCAACCCTCTCAACTATTTCGAAATTTGATGCAGACTTCACACAAAAACACCTTTG
Organism: Pinus albicaulis; assembly: GCA_034641835.2. Lineage (NCBI taxonomy): Eukaryota > Viridiplantae > Streptophyta > Pinopsida > Pinales > Pinaceae > Pinus > Pinus albicaulis. Next base: position 51,658 of record JAXQQM020067388.1, on the reverse strand, counting down.
AAATTACATGCCCAAATTCTCATGAGTCGCCTCTCTTGAACTTTATCTGCCCTAAGAGAACCAACAATATGCCATCCTACTTCCTATCTCAAACCCATTAAGATATGTGACATTCTTGTGAACCCTCACATGATGATATTACTCTTGGTGGATGATCATGGCCTCCCTTTAGCAATGCTTACTCATCCCTCTAACTCGACCTACTTTAGGACTACATCTCTCCTAGCCTCCTTGATAAAATGAGCTCCTTATCACTTGATGTTCTTTCCTTCATACTAAGGCCTCCTTAAATAGATTTTCCTAGCTAAGCCTCTTAATAACGCTCTAGAAATTACGAACTTTATCTACTTATACCTTAGTAAATGTTATTTTTTTGTTTAATTTTCTTTTAGATTTTAAACCTCATCTCGAGTCCAAAGCCCCTTCACTTGGGTTATTTTCCCACAAAACCTTTTGTGGTCAAACTCACACAAACCCATCTCACTAGGATTGTGGAGTACCTCCCAAGCTACACAATTCAACAACATAGTCTAGTTGTAGTAATCGTAACTTGGTCAAGCTCCTATAGTTAAGCTAGGACTTGGTTGGGTTCCCAAGTTGAAAACTAAGTAAGGGTAGTTGTGAGGGCATGATAACTAGGAAGGGTTAGGGCATGCCAAGGAATGAAAAGGCGTGCTAACACATGCTGTACAATGTCAATGCATGTTGAAGAGTGTTAAGGAGTGTCGAGGCATCACAAGGGAGAACTAGGTAAAAATGCATGGAAATGAACAAATAAGAGCGCGTTCCAGGGAGTGTCAGTGAATTCAAGTGTGACAAGGATGAAGTGTGTTAGAAAAAGTTCATAATATGATTTGTAAGAGGCTAGCCTATGATTACGATAAGGGGCTCAACAAAGCAATTTTAAACAAAGGGATACTTTGTGTTGGGCACAACACTATTTTGCCTTTATTTATTATTTTTATATGACATGTGGCACACTTTGGTTGAATGCTCATGTTTTAAACTATTTTAGACAAATCCATATTGTACATTTTTGTGTATAAGTTTTGGGGAACTTATCTTGTGCAACCTATATCTTGTGGTTCTTGTAAACTCTCAGTTAATGCTCTACTGTTTATATGAAATGGACATACATGTGAGATATTTCATATGTAAGCTATGTTTCTTAGATGTTTTATGGCCATGGCTAGATGTGATCCTTGTTTTGGTAAGTTCTTAAGTGGGAAAAGTTCAGCTTGGACATGACTGGCCTAAGATGAGGTATAGGAATTTCTTAGGTGAGCAAGGCACAATCTACTTGTAGTAGGTGCAATTGATCAAGTTGTTACGGCTGAAGCAGACCAATGTTACATGAACTGGAGTAGTTAAGGACTCGATTGGGTTCTCAAGTCGTGAAAAAATGTAAGGCTATTTGTGAGGGCATGAGTGCCAAGGCATGCTAGGGAATGCTAACATGTGCCAGATAGTTTGAAGGCATTCCAAATATGCTAATATGTGTCAAGTGCTAAGGCATGCCAAGATTTGCAATGGTGTGACAATACATGTTGGGGACTATCAAGGCGAAAAAAAGAAGAAACAAGTTAAAATACAAGGAAATGAACACATCATAGGGTTAATAAGTCATCAATTTACATTTTCCAAGAGGGGCATGCTATGCACACCAACACTAGGTGGAAATGAGTGTCAAGTGCCAAGTGTTAGTGCATTCTATGTGCCAAATCATCCTCTGTTACTTCTCTTCTACTTTCCAGTAATTGATCTCAAATAAATTTAATATTAAACCATGCCAAAGCATACCGAGGTATCTTAATGAATGCTAGACATGATAATGATCATGGCCTCTTTAGGACTACATATCTCTTCACCCCCTTGATCAAATGAGTTCCTTCTCACTTGATGTTATTTCCTTCATCCTAAGGACTCCTTAAATATTTTTTCCTAGACCTCTTAGGAACCCCCTAGAACTTATGAGTTTTATCGACTTAAACCTTAGGAAACATTAATTTCCTTCTTATTTTTCTTTTAGATTTTAAACCCCGTCTTGGGTCCAAAATCCCTTTTCTTGGATTATATTCCCACAAAGCCTTTTGTGACCAAAATCACACAAATCCATCTCACTAGGTTTGTGGAGTACCTCCCAAGCTACAAAATCCAACAACATAGTCTAGTTGTAGTAACTATAACTTGGTCAAGCTCTTGTAGTCAAGCAAGGGCTTGGTTGGGTTCCCAAGTTGAAAATTAAGTAAGGGTAGTTGTGAGGGCATGATAGCTAGGGAGGTTTAGGGCATGCAAAGGAATGAAAAGGCATGCTAACACATGTTGGACAATGTTAATGCAAGTTGAACTATAGTGTTAGGGAGTGTCAGGGCATATCAAGGGACAACTAGGTCAAAATGCATGGAAAGGAACAAATAAGAGTGTGTTCCAGGGAGTGTTAGTGAATTCAAGTGTGCTAAGGACGAAGTGTGTTAGGGGAATTTTATAATAGGATTTATAGAAGGCAAGCCTACAGTTGTTATAAGGGGCTCGACATAGGGAGAAGTTTTAGACAAAGGGAGATCACTTTGTGCTAGGCACAACATTGTTTTGCCTTTAGTTATTTTTTTTATATGAGATGTGGCACACTTTGGCTACATGTTCATGTTTAAACTATATTTCTAGATAATTGCATATTGTACATTTTTGTGTATAATTTTTGGGGCACTCAACTTGTTTCAACTTATATCTTGTGTGCCTTGTAAATCTTGTGGTTCATGTAAACTCTCAGTTAATGTTCTATTGTTTATTTGAACTGATTGAACATACATCTCAAATATTGCCTATGTAAGCTATGTTGCTTAGTTGTTTTATGGCCATGGCTAGATCATGTGATCCTTATCTTGGTAAATAGTCAAGTAAGACAATTTGATCTTGGACACGAGTGGCATTAGATGAGTTATAGGCAGTTCTTAGGTGAACAAGGCACAATATACTTGTAGTAGTTGCAATTGGTCAGGTTGTTACGGTTGAACCAGGTCGATGTTTTCACATGAACTGCAGTAGCCAATGACTTGATTGGGTTCCCAAGTTGTGAAAAAATGTAAAGACTAGCTATGATGACATGAGTTCCAAGGCATGCTAGGGAATGCTAAGATGTGCCAGATAGTGCGAAGGCATGTCAAACATGATAAGATGTGCCAAGTGATAAGGCATGCCAAGATGTGCAAGGGTGTGTTAATGCGTGCCAGGGACTATTAAGGCAACAAAAGGGAGAAACAAGTTAAACTACAAGGAAATGAACACATAAGAGGGTTAATGAGTCATCAATTTACCTTTTCTAAGTGCGGCATGCTAGGCACACCAACACTAGGTGCCAATAGGTGCCAAGTGAAAAGTCTTAGTGAATTCTAAGTGCCAAGTCTTCCTTTGTTACTTCTCGTATACTTTCCAAAAATTGATCTCAAATAAATTTAATATTAAACCATGCCAAATCATACCAAGGCATCTCAACGTGTTCCTTACATGTTAAGACTTTCCAAGTGCCAACACGTGCCAAGCGCCAATATGTGTCAGGGAGTGTTATGCATGCTATAAAGTGGAATGGCATGTTGAAGAGTGCTAAGGTGTGTTAGAGAGTGCTAATGCATGTTGAGGAGTGTTAAGGAGTACTAGGACAAAAAATTAAGGGAGCACTAGGTCAAAATTCATGGAAGTTAATGAATATGAGGAACGTGTGCCAGGGACTAGTATTAATTGGTGCTGGTTGTCATGCCAAGAAGGGAGTGACAAGGTATGCAAAGCATTGGTAAGTCATGCTAGGGAATATAAAGGCATGTAAATATGTTCTAGGTACAAAAATGTTCCAAGACATGTGAGGTGCTAAGAAATGTTAGTGTGTGACAAAGCATTAATTTAAGTTGTGCCCGGATTATATCGAGGAGTGTTAGGTCTTTCTCATTAATATAATTTTCATAGCTTGATTATGTATTAAATAATATATTTTCTACACACACTAGTGGAACTTTATCTAAAGGGAACTTGATAGATAATAAACTTAATACATATGAATCATGTGTTGACTAATAGGAAAACTCAAATCGACTAGTGATTACTTGAGGGAAATGATACACACTAATTACTTCTTAAAAAATTGATTGATTCTAACCACTATGGCCTTGGAAATATCATAAAAAATACTCCACAATAATTGCCTTAAATCATTACCTTTTGAAAATAAAATATATTAACATGCATATAGCATCATCAAAAACTCATTGGAATGATCAATGGTGACGAACATTTTTTGACCGTCACCAAAAGTAACAAAAAGAGCATTGGTGAGGGTCATTAAAAGTCCGTCACTAGAAGTGTCACCAAAGAGAGAATTAGTGAGGGGCCTTTAACGACCCTCACCAAAAGTGTCATTGAAAATGTATTTGGTGACGGATCATAACGGACCATCACTATATACACTTACAGTGACGGTTTTTTAATGATCAATGATGACGGAGATTTTTTGACCGTCACCAAAAGTAACAAAAAGAGCATTGGTGAGGGTCATTAAAAGTTCGTCACTAGAAGTGTCACCAAAGAGAGAATTAGTGATGGGCCTTTAACAACCCTCACCAAAAGTGTCATTGAAAATGTCTTTGGTGACGGACCATAAAGGAACATCACTATATACACTTACAGTGACGGTTTTTTAAGGACCATCACCATATGTGACATTGGTGATGGACCTTAAAGGTCCGTCACAAGCATGACCCTCACCAATGTGCTTTTTTCTTGTAGTGATTTTCAGTTCAGTTAGCTCCGGTAGACTCATTCGATATGGTGGTCTTGAAATTGGTGATGCTCCTGGCATTAGTTCAATAGTGAAATCGATGTCCCTTCTTGGAGGTAAACCTTGTACATTTTCTAGAAACACGTCCATGAAATATTGTACTACTGGTATGATTTCTGGCATAGGGGTCTTCTCCTTAGAATTAGAAAAACCCACTTGAATGGCATATATCTGACATCCTTTTATAATAAACTTACTCAATTGGGAGGCTATGATAGGACACAACTGTAAGGGCTTCTTAATTCCTTGTAATTCTTGACGAGTTCCATCTTGCATTCTCTAATATATAATCTTCTCTTTACAATCTATTAGAGACCAGTGTGGCATTTGATATCATTCTATAATGTATTGTACTCATTGGCTTAGTAGTAATTTCGCTAATTGTGTGGCATTTGATATCCTTGATTCTAGTCAAATAGTAAAAGTTGACCTCTTAAATGGGCATGAGACTAACTATGATGATAGTCATTTAACCTTAACTCTAAACTTGTCATGCACAAAATCCTCATGCAGGAAAATGTTGATAATCAAAGGCAGATACTTTTTGACAATAATAGTGTTGATCTCTTCTTATAGGATTTAAACAAGGACTTAAACCTCTTAACTTATAAAGAAAATATAAATCTCTCTATCACAAATTTAGTACAACCCTTTGTACTTTTTATTAACAATTTCTCCATCAAAGTGTCGTGTAAAAGGAATAATCGAACAACCAACCCTTGGTATGAAAATGATTGTAAAATTGGTAGAAAATAAATTAGTGATGCTTCCAATTAATATTTAAGGTCTGATAAAATAAACATGTACAAAACTCTTATTAAAAGGATGAAAAGGTACTATATCAATAGAAAGCAAGAGAAACTATTACATCTATCTAAATATAACCCTGGGAGGTTTTGAAGGAAAAATATAATTTGTAAAACTAAAGAAAGTAATATGGTTCCCTTGAGGATTAGGAATTTCTACCTTAAAAATAATTATGAATCACCTAACTCCATGGACACCATTTTGATTATTTTTATAGAGGATAATGTCATGTATTTTGAAGACATATATTTTGGGGTTAAGCAGATAAAAAATGGGAAAGCTAAGGACATTGAAGTCTATGAAGCTATTTTTTTTTTTTAAATAGGAGGGCATATCATCACCCCTCACATACACAAGCTCCCCAATTTGGAAACTAAGCAAGGATCCCTTGTGCCTTGTAAAAAAATCCTCATTTTATCTATATTTAAAAGTGGGGATAGATTAATTCCCTCTAATTATAGGACCATTATGATTAACCATGTTTTATATAAGCTATATGTTTTTTTTTTGGGAAAATAAGTATATTATCCTATGGCGAGGAATCCATGATGAAAGAGATAATTAAAATATTACACTATGTGCCACAAGTTTACTCTTAGGATCATTACGGAGGAGTTCCCAGTCTCCTTTTTTATTTCATTTACTTTGAAAAGATTTTGACATTGTTCCTTGGAAAAACGTTTGGAAGAGGTTGGAAGAGATAAATAATAATCCTGAGTTGAGGGTTTCTATGACATGGTAGCATGAGAATGTTATTTCGAATTTTATGACCACTAGGGGCTGCTTGGAAGAAATTAAATACAATATTGGAGTCAAGCAAGATTACCCCTTGTCCCCTACCCTTTTTGGCATGCACATTGAAAATTTACAAGAGCGTTTTGAAGGAGTATGTTGTGTTGGCTACACTCTCACTGGTATAGTCATCACACTTCTTCTTTACATTTATGATATTTTTCTCTTTGTGAGGAGTCTTTACGATCTCGGAAAACATCTAAGAATCCTCCAAGATATATGTTTGAAGACGGGCATGATTGTTAATGTTGACAAAATAAAATTCAAGATGATTAAATCTAGATAGATCACATATGATATCATCATACATGCGAACAATAACTTGGATGATGTTCCTTCATATGGATACCTTGGAGTCGATATCAATCACAAGCCTAACTAGATCTATAGCAGTGCGTTCTGGTAATATGGACGCACCGGGCCAATGTGTCTATTTTAAATTATGCACGATGTGTTCCGGTAAACCACCGCACCGTCGTACATAGAGTGTTATTTAAAAAAAAAAAATTGTCGGTGCGGCCAGCAATCGACACACGCACACTATTTTATTCTCGATATGGCACCTGGCTATCACATTTACTGTCCGATGAGGTTTCCGTTAACACCGTTCATGGTGTGGCCTATAAATTTAGAGGGAGCACCGAGAACGGTGTGAGATAATGTTAAAAAGACAATGTTAACATCAAAAATTGCAACTTGAGAGACCATGTTAAAAATGTAAAACAAAAAATAAATAATATTTTGGCTATATGGAAGATAAATTGGATATAATGCCCTTCTAGGAGAAAATAAATGGGTTAATTGAGCTAGGACACACTAGCAATAAATAGGTGGATTCATCTTGTGGTTAAGATGGAATAAGAATGTCTATTGCCAACTATCTTTTAGATTAGATCACTATTTTTGGAGTTCTTCCACACTCTTCAACAAGTATATATAACTTCCCCTTGAAGCTCTTCACTCAACAAATGATCTTGAAGATGAATCTTGATATAGATTCGACACACCAATAAAAAAATGATGGAAACTATGTGTTATAATTAGGTTCAAAATCCAAAAAACAACAACCACAAGAATCTACAAATGAGAAATTTTAGCATAGAAGGATTGGAGGAATAACTTACTATATAAAAAATAATGTTTCTCCTCACATTTGGCTTCACAAGATAAACACTTTTGGTCAATACATTTGGATAGAAATATCTGAAATTAGGGTTAAAACTATTTATATTTCAATTTGTTCTTTTCCACCTATTAATTTTACCTTTTATAAGAAAAAATATCTAGATAAAAATTGTCCATATAATACCCTAAAAAGGGATAGTTCCAAAATGAGGAATGGAGGTAATATCCTCTTGTTAGGAGAATTTAATGTTATAATTGCAACTAACCAAGCTATTCTTTTAAGTAGTACTTCCAACCATAATTCTTTGTCGCTAGATGAGGACCTTATTTTAGCTAGTACATATAAAAGAAACATTAAGGGAACAACCAAGAGTTTATATAGTTTCGAGCTAGTATAGAATCATGGTTCCTCGCACCTAATAATTTGAAATGGCATAGTTAAGTGGACAAACTTCAAGGAAATGAATTGTATTCATTGGCTTAGTAGTAATTTCACTAATTGTGTGGCATTTGATATCCTTGCTTCTAGTCAATTAATAAAATTTGACCTCTTAAATGACCATGAGACTAACTCTGATGATAGTCATTTAACCTTAACTATAAACTTGTCATTCACAAAATCCCAATGCAAGAAAATGTTAATAATCAAAGGCAGGTACTTTTTGACAATCATAGTGCTGATCTCTTCTTATAGGATTTGAACAAGGACTTAAACCTCTTAACTTATAAATAAAATATCAAATCCCTCTATCATAAATTTAGTACAACCCTCTCTACTTTTATTAACAAATTCTCCATCAAAGTTTCATGTAAAAGGAATAATAGAAAAAACAACCCTTGGTATGAAAATGATTGTAAAATTGGTAGAAAATAAATTAGTGATGCTTCCAATTAATATTTAAGGTCTGATAAAATAAAAATGTACAAAACTCTTATTAAAAGGAAGAAAATGTACTATATCAATAGAAAGAAAGAGGAACTATTACATCTATCTAAATATAACCCTAGGAAGTTTTGGAGGAAAACTATAATTTGTTAAACTAAAGAAAATAATATGGTTCCCTTGAGGATTAGGAATTTCTACCTTAAAAATATTTATGAATCAACTAATTCCATGGACACCATATTGATTGTTTTTATAGAGGATAATGTCATGTATTTTGAGGAAATATATTTTGGGGTTAAGCAGATAAAAAAAGGGAAAGCTAAGGACATTAAAGTCTATGAAGCTAGTTTTAAAAAAATAGGAGGGCATACCATCACCCCTCACATACACAAGCTCTCCAATTTGGAAACGAAGCAAGGACCCCTTGTGCCTAGTAAACAAAGCCTCATTGTATCTATATTTAAAAGTGGGGATAGATTAATTCCCTCTAATTATAGGGCCATTATGATTAGCCATGTTTTATATAAGCTATATGTTTTATTTGGAAACGAATTCTATTATCATATGGCGAGGAATCCATGATGAAAGAGATAATTCCAATCTTATTATGTGCCACCAATTTACTCTCAGTTCAGATCATTACTAGAGGAGCTCCCAATTTCTTTTCATTTCATTGACTTTAGAAAATATTTGACATTGTTCCTTGAAAAACTTTGGAAGAGATTGAAAGAGATAATGAATAACCTTGAGCCGAGGGATTCTATTACATGATGGCATGAGAATGTTATTTCGAAGTTCACTAGCACTAGGGGCTTGTTGGAAGAAATTAAATACAATATTGGAGTCAAGAAAGAGTACCCCTTGTCCCTTGCCCTTTCTGGCATGCACATTGATAATTTAGAAGAGTGCTTTGAAGGAGTATGTTATGTTGGCTACACTCTCACTGGTATAGTCATCACTCTTCTTCTTTACATGTATGATATTTTTCTCTTGGTGAGGAGACTTTACGATCTTGGAAAACATCTAAGAATCCTCGAAGATATATGCTTGAAGAGGGGCGTGATTGTTAATGTTGACAAAATAAAAGTCAAGATAATTAAATCTAGATAGATCACATATGATATCTCTATAAATGAGAACAATAACTTGGATGATGTTCCTTCACATGGATACCTTGGAGTCGATATCAATCACAAGCTTAACTAGATTTATAGCACTGAGAAAAGGATGAATGGAGGATGGAAAGATTATTATAGACTTGAAATAATTGTAAATCAATATAGTCTTGGGTATGAGATTTGAAAATAAAAATCCTACTTGATACTCATGTTTCTCATGAGTAATTTTATATGAATGTGAGGATTTGGGATGCAAAATATGTAGGAGTCATGGAAGAAAATACAGTAGATCTAAATTTGTTTATCACATATAATCTCAATATTAAAAGAAATATATTTTTTAGGCAATTTCTTTAGTAAATGAAACTTTGCCTCTTTTTTATCTTTTCTAACTTATAAATACTTTAGATAATATAGATTTTACCCTGTAAAATACAATATATAAATTTAATCCATATAAATTATTCCCCAGAAAATAATACACCTTTCTTGATTTATATAATTTTTTTCCCATGGAAAATATACCTTTCTTGATTTATATAATTTTTTCCCATGAAAATAATACACCTTTCTTGATTTATATAATTTTTTCCCATGGAATTAATACACTTTCTCGACAGCTTTGCCTTTAACTACACGAGTTTTAAACAACATCATTGTTTTAGCTCTATAGCTCTTTTGATAAAGTTTTCGTTGATTTAGAAGGTCCGTTGACATTCTCTCGCACGAATGCGAGACAAAGTTTCAAGGAAAAAGAAAGAGCGATTCGGGATATTGGTTTATTTCAAATTTTTAAGACGAAGCTAGCAACTCCGCTCCGGTTAAAATACGAAGACTCGATCCTTTTCATAACTAGTTTTGAAATGGTACGACGCTATATCCCTTTCCTTTCTCGTCAACAATGATGGCTGCTCTGCGCTGCTTTTTCAATCAATATTATGCGCTTCCTATGTGAATGAGCTAATGGAGGCTTCCTGAGTACGACCCGCCTTATGATCACGCCCGTAACCCACCTGCCTATCGTTGTCTCACAAACCCAGTACTCCTTCCATAACAATCATTCTTTCTCTATAAAACCAAGCAAAAAACACACACCATATTCATCATAACCATCGGCGCCGCTTACAGTAATTACCAGCTTCGATATTCATTCCATCGTTTCCCATTTGACTTAGCCTGCAATTCCCACATAGCACTACCATCCATTTCTTATTAATTCGCACTATTTAAATTGATTATATAATTACATAAAAACTATGATACTGCCTTCTGGTGGCTATCTATTGCCCTAGTGCTCACGGCATAAGGGATCCGCATCTTCGCAAGATTTCTGGCCGACAATACCTTTGCAGTAAAAACACATATCATTATTTCTCTCTCTCTCAATCTCCCTTACTAGTGTTTTGTTTTTTTTTGAACATAATACTAATTATAACAATAAGTATTACGTGAGAATTAAGGCAGTTTGGATTTCCCTGCAAGGATCCCAAGACGGTGAAGGCCTCCGACTTTTTGTTTCAAGGTCTAAGAAATGAAGGTTCCACCAACAATATTTTTGGGTCCCTCGTTACAGCAGGGAATGTAGAAAATTTTGCGGGGGTGAACACGCTCGGAATATCAATGAACCGCGTGGACTTCGCTCCCGGGGGCGTCAACCCTCCTCACATCCATCCTCGTGCCACCGAGATTGCGTTTGTAGTGGAGGGCACCATTCTGGCTGGTTTCATCACTACCAACAATACTTTGTTCTCTCAGAAATTAGAGAAGGGAGATGTGTTTGTGTTTCCGAGGGGTTTGGTGCATTTTCAGCAGAACATTGGGCCTTCCTCCGCTATGACCATCACTGCATTTAACAGCCAGCTACCAGGAGCCCAAGTGCTTCCATTCACCTTGTTTTGGTCGACCCCTTCTGTTCCAGATGCTGTGCTGTCCAAGGCGTTTAGAATCAGCGAGGAGGTTGTCAAGAAAATCAGTTCTAAATTCGCCCCCAATTAGGTTTTTTATATGTTTGCCACTCGAGCAGGCGGGTTGAAATCGACTAAACTAATTGGTTCCATTGTTGAAGGTATTTTTTTTATTACGCCGATAGGCGTAACCCCCTGTCGGAAGGAGCATGTTTTGTGATTAGGTTAATTAATTTTTTTGATCTGATGGTCAGGATTGGAAGATGCCAGTATATTCTGGTCATCGCCACTAAATCGATGGATGAAATCTACCCCACTAACTTCCTTGCATATCTAAATCAGGTGTTTAAACCGTACTTAAATTAATTTTTTACAAATCTTAATTAAAAATTTACTGTCCCATTTACTGACCGCCACCTATCAAATTAAAAAATCCTCCCATCCATAATCACCACGTTGATGAGCCGCACGTTGCTCATTACAAGACTTCTTGTCTCTTCGTAGACATGTGGGGATGGAAAGGGATATGGAAAATTTAACAGTCACCACCTATAAAACGTGCGCCCGCCGCCTATTATAAACCATTCGTCAAATGTTGAATGTGGCCACGTACTCCATAGTAAGGTTTCAAATCGGGTAACGGTGGAGGAGTGGATGTGCTGAGTTGTCTGCAACGTGGCAGAAGCGTTACCTGGTGTTTGAATCTCCGCCTTTTCCCAACCTTTGGTCTGTATGAGATGGTAATGTAATGGCAGGGCCCTGTGATGTATTCGAACTTTCATCGACGAAAGGACTGCCAGACTTTAGCCAGGAGTATCGCTGCTTCCAGACGGTAACATGCGGTCAGGTCTCTGATTGCTGTAGAATGTGATGTTAGATTGCATGCTGGTTTTGATTTCCTTCCTTCAGTAGATCTAAGGGTGTTAAAATTTAAAAATTGTGCAGGTTATTGTGAATCAGTTGGATGATGCCCACGAGCTCATTGACCATGCGATTTTCACTGCAGTTCTAGAGAGCAAGCCTGTGTATATCAGCGTCGGTTGTAATCTTGCTGCCATTCAACTCCCTTCTTTTAGCCAGGAACCTGTTCCATATTGTCTATCGCCCAGGTAACAAATTCTCAGAATTTCATTAGTTTATCTGCTCTGCCCTTTAGCATTCTAGAATATCAAATTTGAGATGTTCTGTTTAGGGGATTTTCCCTAATGGTTAACGTAGAATCACAGTGGTGAATATCCACCATGCGCAACTTACTCTGTACTAGCTCGTTCGCCACTTTTTGTGAGGATGGAACCCTGATGGCCACTTACTCTGTACTAGCTCGTTGGCCACTTCTTGTGAGGATGGAACCCTGATGGCCACTTACTCTGAACTAGCTCGTTCGCCACTTCTTGTGAGGATGGAACCCTGATGGCCACTTACTCTGTACTAGCTCGTTGGTTAATTGTGAGCCTCGAACCCTGGTGTCCGCTATAAAATCGCACTGCTTTCACTGACCTGGCTGGCACACCATTTTTTTGTACACTACTGAACTGGACCATTCTATGTACACGCATCTGGTACAAGCATTTTATTTGACGAGGATGGTATTATACTGTTAGCCTGTGTTCAATATCTTAAATCTATTGTCTGCACTCTGTGGGCTTCACTGCCTAGTTTTAAAATATATGAAGGGATTCTATGAACTTCATTGACTAGTTTTAAAATATATGAAGGGATTTTGTTAGCCTCATTGCCTAGTTTTAAAATATATGAAGGGATTCTGTGAACTTCATTGACTAGTTTTAAAATATATGAAGGGATTCTGTTAGGCTTCATTGTGTAGTTTTAGAATATATTGAGGTTCTCAATCGATACGAGTTCTTGGATTGGATTGTGCTACATTCGATATATTCCAATAGGCTGGGAATAAATAGGGTATTTTGGCTAGCCCTCTTAACTTTGTATGTCTGGTATTTCTCATGTTATTTTGCTAAGTTTCAATTTTTTTTCCACGTTGATACGGGGTTTCCAAATCTAATTATGGCACTAGGTTTGAAATAAAGAATTTCTGGTATTAGCTATTGATCTTGAGTTAATTCCATATTCTTTGTGACATGGTTTTCTTTGGATTATATCAATTGTGTAGGCTAAGCAATCCCAAAAGTTTGGAAGCGGCGGTGAACGTGACAGCTGAATTTCTAAATGCAGCAGTGAAGCCAGTGATGGTAGGTGGGCCAAAGATGAGGGTTGCTAAGGCAAAAAGTGCATTTATGGAATTAGCAGATGCATCGGGTTATGCTGTGGCTATAATGCCGTCTGCTAAGGGACAGGTTCCCGAGACTCATCCTCATTTCATAGGGACTTACTGGGGTGCAGCAAGTACTGCATTCTGTTCTGAGATAGTTGAGTCTGCAGATGCATATTTATTTGCAGGGCCTATTTTCAATGACTATAGTTCTGTGGGATATTGACCACAACCCAACATGTTTGGAAAATTATCGGACTCCTGTTTCGAGCGTGCGGCCTCGGCCTGTAGCTTGGAGCGTCTCCATTCTCGTCTGGGCTTCGTCGCACCAGAATAGCACTGACCCATATCTGCAACTCCAGAGCGGAAAATCATAGATATTAATCAAGTAACGATGGAGTGTTTGGTGCGGTTAGGTTTAAAATGTGAAGTTAAAGGATACAAGGCACGGTGCACAGTGGTACGCGTGAGCTCCGAGGTATGTGTTGGCCATTAGGGTTACCTTGGCTTTGCTTGACTTTTCCTCTGCATTTTTGGGAATATCGTTAAATTGGTCCTTCTCTAATCAGATATTGACTTATAATCTACATAGACTGTCTTCCAGCTAGCGGTGGAGAGCCATTCCATCGAGTATTGTGCCTGTGCTTTCCTCGTCGACGCAGTCAAAGGTAAATTAAATGGAGGCTTTATTTACAGTTGGACAGTGGAGTGTTTGAATTTTTTTTAACCGTGAAAATGGATTCACTTCTTAAAAAAAATTTAGGTACTGTAAGATTTTGAAGATTGAGAATTGGATGTTCATTTGATGCATTTCACGGTTATCACATTTGGTATGAAAAAATTGGATGTTATTTCGAGCTTGATCTATACTTTTAAAATGTGTTTTCAAATCTATAAATGTATATATAAATTTAACACTTTCAAAAAAAATATCAAAATCCAAAATTCCCATTGATTATTTTAAAAACTCTTCCTTAAACAAAATTATCTAAAAATTGTCCAATATCACGAAATAAAATCAAATATATCTAATAATTAAAAAGATTCCAATCAATATCTATGAAAACATAATGTATTAAGCTAACTATGGTCCTACTGTCTAATTCTTTCGTTTAATGGGCCAGTAATAAAATAATGTATTATTCTTTTAGTTTGCAAAATTCGGTTGAAGCTATTTTTAGCGTTGTCAAAATTCAAGTCGATTAATCTTATTGTATAAAAATGCCTTTCAAATCCGACATCTATTTAAACATTTGTAGCTACATAAACATTTTAACTCTTTCTTTTTAAAAAAATGTTTTAAGAATAAAGTTGTATTATTTAGTGTTTGATTGGTCGGTGAAATCGTCCAACTTTAATGATTTTATATGAATTTTTTTGACATATTTAAAAAATGTTTATTATTTATTTAGAAAATTAAACAAATTTATATAAGCTTTGATTTATTAAATTATCAAATCTGTTTCGAAAATTAAAGATTTTGATGAAATCTGATAGAAACATTTATAAATTTAGATTTAAATCCTTTTATTGCAAAATGTTTTATTTTTTTAAGACAAATTCCTACCATTTTTGGCTTTTCCACTAAATAGACAAAGCCTTTATATCACATATGAGAAATCTTCATTCTATTAAATTATATATATATATATATATATATATATATATATATATAAAATTGACTTTATATTAAAATAATTATAAATTTTATATTAAATAATAATTATAAATATTTATTTATTTATTGTCAATTATTATAATTTAAATAGACAAAATTTATTATAATTTAAAATTATTTGAATAATAGTTATATAATTATTTATTTATATAAAATATAATAGATTACTTCAAGTCTGATCTATATATTTCTTATTAAAATTAAAATTATAACTTTTATATTAAATAATAATTATATTTAGATATCAGTTTTTGGGTTCAATTAGGTGAGGTTATTCTATATATATATATATATATATATATATATATAATTTACTTTATATTAAAATAATTATAAATTTTATATTAAATAATAATTATAAATATTTATTTATTTATTGTCAATTATTATAATTTAAATAGACAAAATTTATTATAATTTAAAATTATTTGAATAATAGTTATATAATTATTTATTTATATAAACATAAACATTTATTTATGTAGCTATATTTATTTATATAGCTACATAAACATTTTAACTCTTTTGCTTTTAAAAAAATGTTTTAAGAATAAAGTTGTATTATTTGGTGTTTGATTGGTCCGTGAAATCGTCCAACTTTAATGATTTTATATGAATTTTTTTGACATATTTAAAAAATGTTTATTATTTATTTAGAAAATTAAACAAATTTATATAAGCTTTGATTTATTAAATTATCAAATCTGTTTCGAAAATTAAAGATTTTGATGAAATCTGATAGAAACATTTATAAATTTAGATTTAAATCCTTTTATTACAAAATGTTTTATTTTTTTAAGACAAATTCCTACCATTTTTGGCTTTTCCACTAAATAGACAAAGCCTTTATATCACATATGAGAAATCTTCATTCTATTAAATTATTTTACTATATATATATAATTGACTTTATATTAAAATAATTATAAATTTTATATTAAATAATAATTATAAATATTTATTTATTTATTATCAATTATTATAATTTAAATAGACAAAATTTATTATAATTTAAATAGACAAAATTTATTATAATTTAAAATTATTTGAATAATAGTTATATAATTATTTATTTATATAAAATATTTTAGATTACTTCAAGTCTGATCTATATATTTCTTATTAAAATTAAAATTATAACTTTTATATTAAATAATAATTATATTTAGATATCATTTTTTGGGTTCAATTAGGTGAGGTTATTCTATATATATATATAATTTACTTTATATTAAAATAATTCTAAATTTTATATTAAATAATAATTATAAATATTTATTTATTTATTGTCAATTATTATAATTTAAATAGACAAAATTTATTATAATTTAAAATTATTTGAATAATAGTTATATAATTATTTATTTATATAAAATATTTTAGATTACTTCAAGTCTGATCTATATATTTCTTATTAAAATTTAAATTATAACTTTTATATTAAATAATAATTATATTTAGATATCATTTTTTGGGTTCAATTAGGTGAGGTTATTCTATTTATATTAAATAATAATTATACTTAGATATCATTTCTTGAAGTTATCTCATATCACCTTTGGCTCAAGGGCGCTTAAATGTGGAGTTCTCCCCACAATCAAGCTCACTTAGCTTTCTACCTCATTTGCAAAAGCTTAGCAAGTTCCCGAATTCGACAGTTTTTTGGAAATAATATTATTAAATAATATTATTATGGTAAATAATCATGGTCACATTCAGGAAATAATAAAAATGACATTAATAACATTAACATTCTAATATACACTAAAAATAATATTAATAATTGGTATTTAAATAATGATGATTATGATTTATACTAAAAACTAAATCAATAATAAAAATAAAATTTTAATTATTATTAAAAACGATATTATTAGTAGCATTATGATTAATAATAACAATATTATTAAAAACATCATTAATACAATATTCACTATGTTTATTTAAAATTAATGTTCATAATTGTATTAATAAAGTTTCAAACATGATTAAGGTTTATTAAAATTATTAATAACATTTAAATTATAACAATAATATTAATAACATTTTATTAATAATATTAATACGATTAATTACATTAATGTTCATAATTGTATTAATAATTATAAGTTTCAAACATGATTAAGGTTTATTAAAATTATTAATAACATTTAAATTATAACAATAATATTAATAACATTTTATTAATTATATTAATGTGATTAATTACATTAATATTGTTAATATAAATCTTATTAACATTAATATTGATAAATAATAATAATAATGTTTTCTTTATAATAATAACTATGTTTTTTATTAATATTCTCTTTTTAATTATATTTACTCTAAAAATATGATGATTAATATTATGAATGATATTACTATTGATACCAAAAAAAGTAACGCTAATAATATAAATAGTATTAACATCATTAGTGATAAATAGTATTTCTAAATATTGATTCTTAAGATTTATTAATCTCTTTATTAATCACGTGAGTTTCTCATTCATTTGTATTTAAAATATTTATTCCTAGCCTTTACTAATTTTTCTGGTTTTTTATAGGTATCCCTTGACATTGTTGATCTCTTATGTTCTTAATATTTTTCCCTTGCGTTCCTCAAATATTGGGTTTTAAATATTAGTCCTATAGTTTAATACTAATGCATGGTCTAATTTCACATTATGAAAAACACTGACTCAATATGAAAATCAAACATGGGAAACCATTTTTAATTAGCAATAGCCATAGTCGATCAATGTCATTTATGATCAAATGTCACATTCTGACAAATATTGTCTCAATATGAAAATCACCCATGGCCAACCATGGTCATAGTTGGTCCAACATCGGTTTATAATATTAACAATCAGTAAGGTTGACTGATCAGTTGCGGTTTATAATTTGTTGGGTAATGGTTTTCCCTTGGGTTCACCAATTCTTTTGGTTTATTAGTTCTTTTGGTTTATAATATGAATAATCGATCAATGTCATCCATGATCAAATGTCACATTCTGACAAATATTGTCTCGATATCATTGTGAAAACAATTATCTCAATGTTTAAATCAATTCCTTTGGGTTCACCAATTCCTGTGGTTTATAATTTGTTGGGTAATGGTTTTCCCTTGGGTTCACCAATTCCTTTGGTTTATAATATTAAACCCTTAGGTTTAATAGTTCTTTTCGTTTATAATATGAATAAGCAATCAATGCCATCCATGATCAAATGTCACATTCTGACAAATATTGTCTCAATATGAAAATCACCCATGGCCAACTATGGTCATAGTTGGTCCAACGTCGCATTGTGACAGCAATGCGTCTCAACGTTTAAATAAATTGCCTTGGGTTCACCAATTCCTTTGGTTTATAATATTAAACCCTTGGGTTTATTAGATCTTTTGGTTTATAATATGAATAATCGATCAATGTCATCCATGATCAAATGCCGCATTTTGACAAATATTGTCTCAATATGAAAATCACCCATGGCCAACCATGGTCATAGTTGGTCCAACGTCGCATTGTGACAACAATTGTCTCAATGTTTAAATCGATTCCCTTGGGTTCACCAATTCCTTTGGTTTATAATATTAAACCCTTGGGTTTATTAAATCTTTTGGTTTATAATATGAATAATCGATCAATGTCATCCATGATCAAATGTCAGATTCTGACAAATATTGTCTCAATATGAAAATCACCCATGCCCAACCATGGTCATAGTTGGTCCAACGTTGCATTATGAGAACAATTGTCTGAATGTTTAAATCAATTCCCTTGGGTTCACCAATTCATGTGGCTTATAATTTGTTGGGTAATGGTTTTCCCTTGGGTTCACCAATTCCTTTGGTTTATAATATTAAACCCTTGGTTTTAATAGTTCTTTTGGTTTATAATATGAATAATCGATCAATTCCATCCATGATCAAATGTCACATTCTGACAAATATTGTCTCAATATGAAAATCACCCATGGCCAACCATGGTCATAGTTGGGCCAACGTCGCATTGTGACAACAATTGTCTCAATGTTTAAATCAAGCATGGTAAACCATGTTTATTCCCCTCTGTTTATAATATTCATAATCATTAATAATCGATCAATGTTATCCATGATGAAATGTCACATTCTCACAAGCATTGTCTCGATATGAAAATCACCCATGGCTAATCATGGTCATAGTTGGTCCAACATTGCATTGAGACAAAAATTGTCTCAATGTTTAAATCAATTCCCTTGGGTTCACCAATTCCTTTGATTTATAATTTTTTGGGTGATGATTTTCCCTTGGGTTCACCAATTCCTTTGGTTTATAATATTAAACCCTTGGGTTTATTAGTTTTTTTGGTTTATAATATGAATAATCGATCAATGTCATCCATGATCAAATGACACATTCTGACAAACATTGTCTCAATGTGAAAATCACCCGTGGCCAACCATGGTCATAGTTGGCCCAACGTCGCATTGTGAGCCATGATCAAATGTCACATTCTGACAAATATTGTCTCAATATGAAAATCACCCATGGCCAACCCTGGTCATAGTTGGTCCAATGTCGCATTCTGACAACAATTGTCTCAATGTTTAAATCAATTCCCTTGGGTTCACCAATTCCTTTGGTTTATAATTTTTTGGGTAATGGTTGTCCCTTGTGTTCACCAATTCCTTTAGTTTATAATATTAAATCCTTGGGTTTATTAGTTTTTTTGGTTTATAATATGAATAATCAATCAATGTCATCCATGATCAAATGTCACATTCTGACAAACATTGTTTTAATATGAAAATCACCCATGGCCAACCATGGTCATACTTGGTCCAACGTCGCATTGTGACAACAATTGTCTCAATGTTTAAATCAATTCCCTTGGGCTCACCAATTCCTTTGATTTATAATTTTTTGGATAATGGTTGTCCCTTGGGTTCACCAATTCCTTTGGTTTATAATATTAAACCCTTGGGTTTATTAGTTTTTTTGGTTTATAATATAAATAATCGATCAATGTCATCCATGATCAAATGTCACATTCTGACAAACATTGTCTCAATATGAAAATCACCCATGGCCAACCATGGTCATAGTTGGTCGAATGTCGCATTGTGACAACAATTGTCTCAATGTTTAAATCAATTCCCTTGGGTTCATCAATTCCTTTGGTTTATAATTTGTTGGCTAATGGTTTTCCCTTGGGTTCACCAATTCCTTCGGTTTATAATATTAAACCCTTAGGTTTTACTAATCTCTACTGTTTTTAATATTTCCCTTAGCCTTATTGATCCCTTAGGTTTTTAATATTTGTTGGGTAATGGTTTTCCCTTGGGTTCACCAATTCTTTTGGTTTATAATATTAAACCCTTGGGTTTATTAGTTCTTTTGGTTTATAATATGAATAGTCGATCAATGTCATCCATGATCAAATGTCACATTCTGACAAACATTGTCTCGATATGAATATCACCCATGGCCAACCATGGTCATAGTTGGTCGAACGTCGCATTGTGACAACAATTGTCTCAATATTTAAATCAAATCCCTTGGGTTCACCAATTCCTTTGGTTTATAATATTAAACCCTTGGGGTTATTAGTTCTTTTGGTTTATAATATGAATAATGAATCAATGTCATCCATGATCAAATGTCGCATTGTGACAACAATGGTCTCAATGTTTAAATCAATTCCCTTGGGTTCACCAATTCCTTTTGGTTTATAATTTGTTGGGTAATGGTTGTCCCTTGGGTTCACCAACTCCTTTGGTTTATAATATTAAACTCTTGGGTTTATTAGTTCTTTTGGTTTATAATATGAATAATCGATCAATGTCATCCATGATCAAATGTGACATTCTGGCAAATATTGTCTCAATATGAAAATCACCCATGGCCAACCTTGGTCATAGTTGGTCCAACGTCGCTTTGTGACAACAATTGTCTCAATGTTTAAATCAATTCCCTTGGGTTCACCAATTCCTTTGGTTTATAATTTTTTGGGTAATGGTTTTCCCTTGGGTTCACCAATTGATTTGGTTTATAGTATTAAACTCTTGGGTTTTTTAATCTCTATTGTTTTTAATATTTCCCATAGCCTTATTCATACCTTAGGTTTTTAATATTTATCCCTTAGGTCCACTGACTCCTTTGGTTTATAATATTAAACCCTTGGGTTTATTAGTTCTTTTGGTTTATATTGTTAATCACACATTCAATTTATTACTCTCTTGAGTTTAAAATTCTAATTCTCACGGTTTGTTAATTTCTTAGATTTTTCAGTTTAAAATATTAATTCTTAGGGTTTATTAATCTTTATTGTTTATAATATCCATCCATTAGGTTTATGATATTTATCCCTTGGGTTCACCAATTCGTATGGTTTATAATATTTAAACCTTTGGTTTATGATGACATTGAGTTTGTATTATTAATTATCCCTTGGGTTTATTAATATCTTCACTTTAAAATAATAATTGTTAGGGTTTATTAATCTCTTAGATTTTTTGTTTTTAAATATTTTTTCATAGGGTTTATTACTCTCTTGAGTTTAATATTATTAATATATTAATATATATTTTAAATAAATATTCAAAAATTTATTAATAATGGTTATTAGTAATATTATAGTAATATTATTAGTATATATTATTAATAATATAACCAACTATGATATAATATATATTATTAATATATTATTAGTTCTTTTGGTTTATTAATAATATAACCATCTATGAT
The DNA here is from genome assembly GCA_034641835.2 of Pinus albicaulis. Lineage (NCBI taxonomy): Eukaryota > Viridiplantae > Streptophyta > Pinopsida > Pinales > Pinaceae > Pinus > Pinus albicaulis. The sequence continues at coordinate 29,579 of JAXQQM020067388.1, read as the reverse complement.
ATTAATATATAAAAAAATATTAATATATTATATATTATTTATATTATTAATATATTAATAAATATTTTTAATATATATTATTAATACTTATAATAATATTAATAATATATATAAAATATTATTGAATATATTAATAATATTATAATATTAGCAATAATCATTACAAATAAATATTCAAATATTTATTAATAATGATTATTAGTAATATTATAATATTAGTAATATATATTATTAATGATATTTTAATATTTTAATATTTATTTAGTAATATTAATAATATTATAATATTACTAATAATAATTATAAATAAATATTCAAATATTTATAAATAATGATTATTACTAATATTATAATATTATTAAAATTACTAAATAAATATTAATAATATTATAATATTTATTTAGTAATTTTAGTAATATTATAATATTACTAATAATCCTGATAAATAAATATTCAAATATTTATTAATAATGATTATTAGTAATATTATAATATTATTAATTATATAAACAACTATGGTATAATATATATTATTAATATATTATTAGTTCTTTTGGTTTATTACTAATATAACCATCTATGATATTAATATATAAATAAATATTAAATTATTATATATTATTAATATTATTTTTATATTAATATATATTATATATATTTCAAGTTAATTTATAGTATGTTTATACTTAATATTTTTAATATATTAATAAATAATTTTAATATATATTATTAATACTTATTATAATATTATTAATATATATAAAATATTTTGTGATTTTAATCATAATTAATATATTTAATATATTAATATTCTTATTAATATATAATATTAATATAATAAAATTATTATATATAATATTTATTTATTGGTATATAAATTAATGTGATGGGTAGTGGATATAGGCCTATCGGGCGTATATCAACCACATTGGTAAATGTGGTTGTAAATCTATTTTATATACGCCTATCGGCGTATATCAACCACATTAGTTTTTACTAATGTGGTTGTGCTAGTGAATAAATATAATTGGTTCCATTGTTGAAGGTATATTTATGAATAAATAATAGAAGCCGTATGAATTTGAAAGATTTTCAGTCACTATTTGTGCCCCTTCCTGCAACGTTTTGGGGTTATGATTGTCATCTAATTACCGCTGGGCGATGACAATCATGGCCATGATTTCGATTTGATTTTCATATATAAGCGTCGTTAAATTACCGAGACTGTGGTTTGTCTAGAAATAAACGTTAAAGAATAACTTATATTTGGACTGTTATGATTGTGTGTTCGATCATTCACATTTTATAATACTTCAGCCCATTCATAAATCTTGGTATCAAGGGATCATAACATTAAGTTTGGAAGATTGGAAAACTTTTCGATCTTCCTCACAGGCTTCTTAAGGAAACTATTCTTCTTGACATTGGGATCCATATAGGCCCCTCACCAATTTATAATTTAAATCAAGAGTTTCGTCATATAGCAATGTTGGTTCTCTAGCATAATTACCCATTTAATTACATTACAAAATTTGGGATCGTAAAAATTAGTATTACGAAGTCTAGCTAATTGTTTAGAGTTACACCAATTTTTTTTATTCAACAAAATAAAAAATCTTCAAAATTTTTTAATGTATTAATTTGGATGATATTAAACAACAATTCCTTAACTATAATTATTGGGACGATAGTTATTGAGCCAATAGGTTCATTGAGCTTATAAGCTCATTCTACTATCAGGTATGAGGGTCATGTGTAAGCATGACACCTCAAAAAATAATATAAATAATTGTCTATGTTAAAACAAAAAAAAAATAACCATATAAATAAAGAATTAAAAATGGATTAATTCTGCTTGGTTAGTTGATATTTCAGTTCACTCTTCAAGTAATAAATAAACTAGCAATTGCACCTAATGTTGCAAAGGAAACGCCGTAAGGAAAATGCTAGGAGGAGATGAACTATAATTAATTTTATGTGTCATTTTATACTGAAAAGAAGACATAATTATATTGTTGAAACTCGACAGGATGAAATGCAAACTTGGTTTAAACTGTAAAACTTAAAAAAGTTGAAGAAAATATTGAAGACACCTAGTTGCAAACTTGAAGCTTGTTTTGAGGACATGAAAATATCGAAGGCACCATTTCTCAGAGATGGAGAAAGCTAGAACCAATATCAGACATGAGGACACCAAGATATATTTACTCCAAACCATTAGATATATCAACTAAAATTAGATATATCAACTAAACGAAAATAGCACAACAAATACTCAAGACCAAACCCATATATAGATCCCAGATCCTGTAATAGATCCCTAATTAAGTCTCAGAGAATTTGAGAGGTATCAATCCGATTCCTATAGTTGAATTCCAAATTTAGATGAAATGCCCTGCAGCGCAACGATCAATCATCTCTCAAATCACGCATGCCAAGGACCAGCGATCCTCTTGTATGATGACCCTGCTTATACTCTTGTTCTAGTTTCACCTGAATGGCTCAATTAATCTTGCACCTTTAACAAACAGAGAATATTTACATATATCTGCAACTAAAAACCACTTATAGCTTAGAAAACCTCTTGGATGATGCTTTCGGCCCAAATATGGCTGCTAACCCACCTTTCAATCCATTGTCCTGCACAATTTATGCCTGGGGCTGCAGATTGTGAAGTAATCATAAAATATCGATGGAATAATCCTGTAAAGTTATCCAACACTACAAAGTACACACTCAAAAGGAGTCTTAGATACATAGACCTGCGATACTTTGTCATCTCTGTTTGTTGATAAAAACCTCAAGAGAATATTCTGCCTTCCATGATCAACTTGTTGCCCTGCAGCCCACGGACCAATTTTTTTCCAAATTAGGCACAACAGTGATTAGAGACATCGTCAATGCCAAATAGACTCAACTAAACAAAAATAACAAAACAAATACTCAACACCAACCCCTTATATAGATCCCATATGTGCAACTCTGTTTTAGTAAGCTTGCATTTAAGAAACATCACAAACAGAGCAATCATATATTTTGAGCATATGTCCTTTACCAAGTGCTTATACCAAGGCGACCCAGGCAGCCCATCTGTGTCTGTAAATGCACGCTCTGCCATTACAAGATGGTCATTCAAGCTCCTGAGTTCTGCACTTCCATCCTCAAGAGCCTGCAGTTCCTGAATTCACAGCATTATCATGAAGTGTACCATCCAGAAATATGAAGTTTGTATATTTCTTGCACAAGTTTTGGAGAAGAAACCAAACCTGTGCTTTTTTCTTAATCTGCAACGCAGCTTTTCTGAGCTCAGCGATGGACTTATGCAATGGGCTTGTAGACACAAAGGAAGGTGCATCGGAAAACCTTAACTGTGATTCCAATGTATGCACATACAACTGTCCCACTTACAAACCAAACATGTTAAGAATTTTCAAAATTTGGATCTTCTGATACTAATTTGCCTAGTATAAGAAGTTGATTTATAGCATATGGTATCAATTACAATTAGACTGACCAAACACTTCGCTGCCATTTAAGTGATGAACTGCAGATGAATTTATACTAGATTTGAATTTATTTACTCAAAATTAAAAACAAAGCATGAATTTATGCTGGTTTTTCAAAATAATTACTTATAAAAAAAGACAGCCTATCATTAACGTTCATTTAAACTAATCCAACATCTTTCCTACCTGGAGATTTTCGGCATATGTTGCATAGTTGAAAGGGAGAACCTTTTCATCCGCTAGCTTGAGCGCTGTTAGACCCCATATTGCTCCCACTGGAAAATAGGTAGAAAATCAGATGTTTAATTATAATCATTAAATTTGATTCTCCGGACCAGGGATGTTTGCCTTGCACAAATGGTATAGACATCAAAATTTTACTGCAAATATTAAGCAGCATGCACTGAGTCATGAATTGATTTAGTGTCTTTTCAACTCCTCCTTTAGATAAGAAAAAATGATATCCAATGAAAAAGATGAAAAAGCTTGGTGCGTAATATTTGCCAGATTTTACAAGTTGTGCTATGGAATGTAAGATTCACCAACTTCTTACAACCTGTAAGACGTTGGATCCACACAACTTGTGCATGGCTGATATTCCTTGCCAGAGGGGAATGTATGGAACGTTGACAGTGTACTTACGTGCAACATGCCTATGGAAAAGCGGGTCGCCATATTTTGCCATCCACTTGTAATCGTCATACAGAGAATGATATGTGGGAAAGTCTATCATCAATACATTTTAGAAATAAGTACAGTACAGTAACTTGTTGATCTCTTCATTTGCATTTAATTTCAATTTCCTGTATACTATGACTGCGATTTTGTTACCTTTTCCAAAGCTGAAGTCAGTGCTTGCAATTCCTGCATGCTGTACAAAAGGGGAATAATCGGATCCCTTTCCACCTAACCTATTAATCTGAGATGGAAATTAAATAAGCTCTTTATAGCAATACTCAATTATTTTCGACAAATATCTGATGAAAATAATGTGATATGCAATTTGACTAAATGAAAAGAAAATAAGCTAATCATTGCTACTTAATATTTGCTATATTTTCTTTTGATCGGAATCAGATTAATCATATTGATTTAAAACCAGTGAGATGTAATCTTACTTATCCTTAAATCCTTATCATTAATTGAAGCATAAGGTCATGAAACAAAACATGAACACTTACTGGAGGATGGGAATCTGGGCTGGAAGAAGCCCATGATTCATAGATTGTGTTTCCAGGATTGTCTGGATCTTCCACCTTTGCCAATCAGAGTATAATAATCAATTCAAAGTATAACAATCAGTTTTTTACTGGCAATAGAATAGACCCAAATGAATAACATATCCAACTGACCTCTTTAGCTATATCCTGAATAAAATTGTCAAGTTGGGGTGTTGATTGAAGCGCAAACCCTGGGCCCCTGAAAGCCACATCAACATTGAGATATGCCACTGCGGAGGAGAACAGTATATCATAGTTCTGCTCCACCCATTCCGTGGATCCAATCTGCAATTTTTATAGGTTGATAAATAGGTATATCTCCTCAGTGATTCCAGGTTTTGTGTGAGACACATTTATTAAACATGGAAAGAGGTGGGCAATAATTTTTTCAACACCTTTTTGGATTAAGCTGGATATATATATTTTTTCAAAGTGAACTTTGTGGGAAATTTAAAAGAGTAAAGGTAACAGGTCACCTCCTGCTAATACATAATTAAACAAGTATTTAGTAATAGTAATATTACTAATACTAGAGACTGGATAAACTTACCCATTGAGGTAGACTTTTCTCTTGGTACAATGAGTAACTATAATTATATTTTTAGACTCCTGAACGTATATTCTTGACACATACCTCCTTTATCTTAATCTAATCTACCATATGTATTCATAGATCAGATAACTAAAAAAAAATACCCTATAACATACTGGGGATGAAACACTGATTGCCAGAACATCATATTCCTCCACTCCTCATAAAGTAAATAGAAGTTCTTACCAATCCGTATTCCTCTGCATCCTAGTTACATAGTAGTATACTTCTCTTTGGCTGCCAACCATTTTTTAGCAACTTCCCTAGTCTCTGAGATATCTGAACAAGACAGAGAGTGGTTAACTTGGATATCTTTACGAATAGAAATAGGTTAGAAAAGAAGGGGGATTAAGCTCGCAATGATTCAGACTTCCAGAAGGGTTGCAGTTCCGCCATTTGGGTCACCGGAACCAAAAGTCCATGCATCGCGGTGGTTACCCAGCAAAACATACCTGCTTATCACCAAATATATTTTTTTCTTGTATCAATAGTCGAAGACTTGCACCAAATAATCAGGAGTTAGATGGTATTAACCATTGCTTCAGCATTTCAAAGTCCCAGAAGGTGATCTGTACCTGTTAGGCTCCTCCGAACCTTTTATGAGTCCAAATACATCTCGAATTGGGGTAATGGTATGATTTGACTGTAATTACAATCAAACATCAATATGTAAGGGTCTCTACCTTTTATCAGAACTACAAACAACATTCAGATTAATTGTGACAAACTTTACATGAGAGGAAAAACAGCTGTATTATAGTGTGAATTTGATCTAAAATCACGAGAATGTAAGATTTCCATTAAAGAAAAATAAGTACAGATTTTATAGCTTCTCACCCAAATATAAAATGTACTGTAAGAACGCCATGCGTCTAACTGGCCATGAAATATGCATATATCACTAGATTTGTCCTAAACTAATGGTTCCCTGAGGAGAAGGCAGTCTCATGGAGGCAAATAACTGAGCCTTTCATCAGTAAATGGAATTTAAATCTCATGAAAATTCTATTCTCCTCCTACTTCGAAGATGCTGATAACCTCAGTCTTTTCTCTTATTTCGGCCAATTTTTGCTGGCCTTGAGCAGGTTTTCTGCGTCATCACATGGGCACAGTAATGTCTTTCGCAGCCTAGCTACTCCGAAATCATTCTCAGAAGACACTTTTCAGAATAATAGGTAGCCCTTCTACAAAACCATAGCCTAAAATTATGCTTTCGGTACAACAGAAAGCTAAATATCCACACCACGTTTTAGAAAAATAGGAAGCTCCTCGACGAAACAATAGCCTGCTATTGTGCTTTTAGAGTAACAGGACGCTAGCTATCCAGACCTTTAAATTCAGCTGAATTCAGTTCTGAGCTTTTTAGAGGGTTTGAAGCAAAAAGCTCGGTAAAATCCTTATTGTAGATGACTGAGATGTATGATTTTGGGGATACATAATGGTTCATGGATGCAGGGTTGGATTAAATAAAGGTGGGCATGCTTACCTTGTAGTGAAGACTGAGAATGCTTGGTCCCCGACCAAGGTGATATGCATGCAAGTCCAGAGCACCATGCCACTCTGCAGGAGCAACCGGGCCATTGAGCGACTTCATTATGGTTGTGGCATCCTCTGTTGATATTGGAATCGAAGGAATCGTATCCAGTTTAGTCCTGGGATCATCTACTGATAAGCATTCTGAATCAGGGAGACTAGGCCAACCGGGCGTTAGAGGATCCCCATTTTCTTCAAAAATAGAACCTCGTTGAACTCCAGATGGAGGCAACCATCTAGAATTTGGATAGTATCCTTGTGTTCTGTTCCCTCCAAAGTCTCGAGGATCAGAATATACAATCACTCCAACTGCTCCAGCTTGTGCAGCAATGTCTACGATATCCCCTCTGAAACTTCAAATTAATTGCAGCAAGTCCGTCAAAGTCCTATGAAGAAAACCCCTATGCTATTATCGACTGTGGGTTCTATCATTCGGCAGATTCAGAAATTGAGAACCGCCCGGAAGAAGTTGAGAACGATTATGGAGATACTTCTGTGAAATACGGAGCAAAAAGCGAAAGGCGACGATTATCGAGAGGTTGAATGCAAGCCTCGATTCCACCATTGCGCTATGGCTCTGTAGCTTCGTGTTATATAAGAATCCGGTTGAAAAATGATTCTCTACTTGAAACTGAATAAAAGCGTTTTCATAACTGAATAATCCATCAAAGGTTGAAATCATTTGAATCGTCTAACATGAACACCAACGGTACATAATAGTACAGGTGACACTTTAGGTGGGTTGTTTTCAAATAAATACGCCTTACGACGTAAATATTTGGATGTCTATGTTAAATAATATCATTTTATATAACTTTAAGAAGATAGGTTCAATCTAATTGTGAAGGCTATGTATAAGTATGTTCATAGCTCTTAGAATAACAATAAAATACATTTTAAATAGAAAAGTAATTTAGGTTATAATAAAAAAAGAAAAAAAAATCATGTAAAAGAATTAGAAGTAAAATATTAAATTCATAAACCCCTCTCTCTACATGTATAAAATATTTTAATGTCATATAGAATAAGATATTTTAATGTCATGTAGAATAAGGCATCCCATGTGCAACGTACATAACAGTTCAACAATTAAAAAAAAATGACATTTACTTATTTTATATATAATTTCCATGTTAATATTTGTGAACATAGCAAGATAATCGTGATTGCATATTATTCAAATTAACACTAGTCATATAATAGTTACCATACGGAAATTCCAGGCGGATCATCATTCTTTTTATATTACCTAGCTTCTTGATTGTTTCTTGACACATAACCCCTTTTCGTCACTAGGATGCACTTTTTATCCCCAAAGGAAAGGTAAATGTTTTAACTGTTTTCTGTTCAACCACTCTCAGTTCTTAGAATACTTTTATCATCAGTCGTCTTTTAATTCTATGGAACCACAATCCATAATTAACTTTTATTTCCAAAATAGAATTAATTTATGTTCATCTTTCGTAATCCTTTTTTTCAAAAATGAATGTTTAGTCATTTTAAAATAAATAACATAACAATTTAGTTTGCACTTAAGCCAACTGTCACAACTTCCCCCTCTAGAAGTAATCACCATCCTCAGTGTTCCATTCTAGCTCAGCAAACAATTCTGGTTAAGCCTCATGCACAAATCCTTCATCTTCCCAAGTAGCCTCATCTGACCTGAAGTGCTTCCACTGCACTTTAACCTGGGTGATGGCACGCCTCCAGAGCGTGATTTCTCCGATCAAGTATACGTTGAGGTTCAACCAGAAATTCGTCGTCGGGTTCACGTTGCATGCAACAAGACTTAGAATTAAAATTTCATAAATCTTGGTATTTTAAGATGGGAGTTTTTTTAATCTTTTCCTACCTGAATGCTTTGTCAATGGATTACATGCTTTGGGTCATGCACGTATCGTTTTAGTATAGATACATGAAACACATTGTGAACCCGAATATGTCTAGGTAAAGCCAACCAATAAGCAACAGGTCCCACTCTTTTCAATATTTGGAAAGGTCCACAGAATCTAGGAGCCAACTTGGCACAGGAGGTCCACCTTAGTGTATTTTTCTTAGGCTTAATTCTTACATACACATGATCGCCCACTTCAAATTCCCGATAAGTTCTCTATTTATCTGCATATACCTTCTGCCGATCTTGAGCCACTTTCATATTTTTTCTGATCTTTCTTACTTCCGATTCCATCTCAACCAGGATTTTCGGTCCAAATTTTAACTTGGTTTCGGGACTGCTCCAGTTAATGGGAGTACGACACTATCACCCATACAAAGCTTCAAAGGCGCTCATCTTAAGAGACTCTTGGTAACCATTATTATCTGCAAATTCTACCAAATGTAGATATTCTTCCCATTTTCGTTGGTTGCTGCATCACACACATACACAACATATCTTCCAAGATTTTATTCACCCACTTAGTTTGTCCATCTGTCTGGAGATGGTAAGCGATGCTGAAATTTATTTGGTTCCCAAAATTGTAAATAGGACCTTCTAGAATGCTGAAGTAAACTTCACATCCCTATCGAATATAATAGTCTTTGGGATGCCACACAATCTGAAAATCTCTCTCATGAAGATATCTGCTATTTTCACGGTTTTGTAAGTAGAATGTACAGGTATGAAGTGTGTTGCCTTACTCAGTCTATCAACCACCACCATAATGGAGTCATTATGTATTTTTGATCTTGGTAAACCAGTAATAAAATCTAGTGACATCACTTCCCACTTCCATTAAGGTACTGGTATAGGCTGCAACAATCCGGCTCGGTGTTGATGCTCCACCTTCACCTATTGACATTCCAAACATTTTTTTAAGTACTCCACAATATTTCTTTTCATACCATGCAAAAAATAAAATTTTCTAATCGTTGTTAACATTTTCTCGTATCCTGGGTGTTCAGAATAATTACTGCGGTGATACTCATTCATGATCAGCTCTTTTAAACTCATTCAATTTGGATTGTATAAATTAGCTTTGAAGGTTAACAATTGGCCCTTGATAATTCCATAATCAGAAGGTTTTTCCTATTTTCCGGCTTCCTCCACCCGCTCCCATAAAAATCGTTATTTAGGATCCTTTTCGGCTTCTTCTTTTATCTGATATAAAAATTTACATCCGATTTTATTATAACAAAGTTCATATATACAATGCAATTTCTTGCTTCAGGCATCCTTGACACTATTTTCTTTACCTTTTACATGTTGTATATCAAAATCAAATTCCTTAAGAAGGCATTCCATCTTGCCTGACGAGCATTTAAATCAGCTTGATTAAAGTAGCTGGTTAGGCTGCCGTGATCGGTATTTAGCACAAATATCTTCCTGAACAAGTAGTGCCTCCATACTCGGAGTGCATGCACTATTGCTGTCAGTTCTAAGTCATAGGCTGAATATCGTTGTTCATGCTCCTTTAATTTTCTTGATTCATAGGCAACCACCCTTCTTTCTTGTGATAAAATTGCCCCAACTCCTTCCTTACAAGCATCAGTACAAACCTAAAATTCTTTGTTGGGGTCAACTACCCTCAACACCAAGGCAGTGGTCAGCAAATGTTTTCACTTTTCGAAACTATTCTGACACTCACTGGTCCATCTAAATACTTTTCCATTTCACTGCAAGGATGTAATTGGAAAATAAATCTTCGAGAATCCTTCTATGAATCATCGATAATATCCAGCTAACCCCATAAAGGAACGGATATCCGCCACATTTTGGGGTACTTTCCATTCCATAATAGTTTTAATTTTCTCTGGATCGACCGCTATTCCTTCAGCGAAAATGACATGGCCTAAATACTGTATCTGTTATTTGAAAAATTTGCAAGTGTTGAACTTGGTGTACAATTAATGTCTTCTTAACATTTCCAGTACTGTCCTTAAGTGCTCCTTGTGTTCTTCCATGATTTTTGAATAAATCAAAATATCGTCAATAAATATCATAACAAATCTGTCCAAAAAGGGGTGAAATATGCCATGCACCAGGCTCATAAATGTTGCTGGTGCATTAGTTAAAACAAATGGTAATACCACAAACTCATAATGCCCATATCGGGTACGAAAAGAAACCTTGTAGATATCCTTGTCTTTAATTCGGATATGGTGATATCCAGATCTTAAGTCTATATTTGAGAAAATAGTTTGCCCCTTCACCTGATCAAATAGATCATCTATCCATGGTAATGGATACTTATTTTGACTTTCAATTTATTGAGTTGTCTATATTCCATGCAAATTCGCATGGTTGCATCCTTTTTATTTACAAACAACATCGGTGCTCCCCAAGGAGACACACTTGGTCGAATATACCCTTTGTCCAACAACTCTTTAGTTGCATTTTCAGTTCAGTTAGCTCCGGTAGACTCATTCGATATGGTGGTCTTGAAATTGGTGATGCTCCTGGCATTAGTTCAATAGTGAAATCGATGTCCCTTCTTGGAGGTAAACCTTGTACATTTTCTGGAAACACGTCCATGAAATATTGTACTACTGGTATGATTTCTGGCATAGGGATCTTCTCCTTAGAATTAGAAAAACCCACTTGAATGGCATATATCTGACATCCTTTTGTAATAAATTTACTCAATTGGGAGGCTATGATAGGACACAACTGTAAGGGCTTCTTAATTCCTTGTAATTCTTGACGAGTTCCATCTTGCATTCTCTAATATATAATCTTCTCTTTACAATCTATTAGAGACTAGTGTGGCATTTGATATCATTCTATAATGTATTGTACTAATTGGCTTAGTAGTAATTTCGCTAATTGTGTGGCATTTGATATCCTTGATTCTAGTCAAATAGTAAAAGTTGACCTCTTAAATGGGCATGAGACTAACTATGATGATAGTCATTTAACCTTAACTCTAAACTTGTCATGCACAAAATCCTCATGCAGGAAAATGTTGATAATCAAAGGCAGATACTTTTTGACAATAATAGTGTTGATCTCTTCTTATAGGATTTAAACAAGGACTTAAACCTCTTAACTTATAAAGAAAATATAAATCTCTCTATCACAAATTTAGTACAACCCTTTGTACTTTTTATTAACAATTTCTCCATCAAAGTGTCGTGTAAAAGGAATAATCGAACAACCAACCCTTGGTATGAAAATGATTGTAAAATTGGTAGAAAATAAATTAGTGATGCTTCCAATTAATATTTAAGGTCTGATAAAATAAACATGTACAAAACTCTTATTAAAAGGATGAAAAGGTACTATATCAATAGAAATCAAGAGAAACTATTACATCTATCTAAATATAACCCTGGGAGGTTTTGAGGGAAAAATATAATTTGTAAAACTAAAGAAAGTAATATGGTTTCCTTGAGGATTAGGAATTTCTACCTTAAAAATAATTATGAATCACCTAACTCCATGGACACCATTTTGATTGTTTTTATAGAGGATAATGTCATGTATTTTGAAGACATATATTTTGGGGTTAAGCAGATAAAAAATGGGAAAGCTAAGGACATTGAAGTCTATGAAGCTATTTTTTTTTTTAAATAGGAGGGCATATCATCACCCCTCACATACACAAGCTCCCCAATTTGGAAACTAAGCAAGGATCCCTTGTGCCTTGTAAAAAAAGCCTCATTTTATCTATATTTAAAAGTGGGGATAGATTAATTCCCTCTAATTATAGGACCATTATGATTAACCATGTTTTATATAAGCTATATGTTTTTTTTTGGGGAAAATAAGTATATTATCCTATGGCGAGGAATCCATGATGAAAGAGATAATTAAAATATTACACTATGTGCCACAAGTTTACTCTTAGGATCATTACGGAGGAGTTCCCAGTCTCCTTTTTTATTTCATTTACTTTAGAAAAGATTTTGACATTGTTCCTTGGAAAAACGTTTGGAAGAGGTTGGAAGAGATAAATAATAATCCTGAGTTGAGGGTTTCTATGACATGGTAGCATGAGAATGTTATTTCGAATTTTATGACCACTAGGGGCTGCTTGGAAGAAATTAAATACAATATTGGAGTCAAGCAATATTACCCCTTGTCCCCTACCCTTTTTGGCATGCACATTGAAAATTTAGAAGAGCGTTTTGAAGGAGCATGTTGTGTTGGCTACACTCTCACTGGTATAGTCATCACACTTCTTCTTTACATTTATGATATTTTTCTCTTTGTGAGGAGTCTTTACGATCTCGGAAAACATCTAAGAATCCTCCAAGATATATGTTTGAAGACGGGCATGATTGTTAATGTTAACAAAATAAAATTCAAGATGATTAAATCTAGATAGATCACATATGATATCATCATACATGCGAACAATAACTTGGATGATGTTCCTTCATATGGATACCTTGGAGTCGATATCAATCACAAGCCTAACTAGATCTATAGCAGTGTGTTCTGGTAATATGGACACACCGGGCCAATGTGTCTATTTTAAATAATGCACGATGTGTTCCGGTAAACCACCGCACCGTCGTACATAGAGTGTTATTTAAAAAAAAAAATTGTCGGTGCGGCCAGCAATCGACACACGCACACTATTTTATTCTCGGTATGGCACCTGGCTATCACATTTACTGTCCGATGAGGTTTCCGTTAACACCGTTCATGGTGTGGCCTATAAATTTAGAGGGAGCACCGAGAACGGTGTGAGATAATGTTAAAAAGACAATGTTAACATCAAAAATTGCAACTTGAGAGACCATGTTAAAAATGTAAAACAAAAAATAAATAATATTTTGGCTATATGGAAGATAAATTGGATATAATGCCCTTCTAGGAGAAAATAAATGGGTTAATTGAGCTAGGACACACTAGCAATAAATAGGTGGATTCATCTTGTGGTTAAGATGGAATAAGAATGTCTATTGCCAACTATCTTTTAGATTAGATCACTATTTTTGGAGTTCTTCCACACTCTTCAACAAGTATATATAACTTCCCCTTGAAGCTCTTCACTCAACAAATGATCTTGAAGATGAATCTTGATATAGATTCGACACACCAATAAAAAAATGATGGAAACTATGTGTTATAATTAGGTTCAAAATTCAAAAAACAACAACCACAAGAATGTACAAATGAGAAATTTTAGCATAGAAGGATTGGAGGAATAACTTACTATATAAAAAATAATGTTTCTCCTCACATTTGGCTTCACAAGATAAACACTTTTGGTCAATACATTTGGATAGAAATATCTGAAATTAGGGTTAAAACTATTTATATTTCAATTTGTTCTTTTCCACCTATTAATTTTACCTTTTATAAGAAAAAATATCTAGATAAAAATTGTCCATATAATACCCTAAAAAGGGATAGTTCCAAAATGAGGAATGGAGGTAATATCCTCTTGTTAGGAGAATTTAATGTTATAATTGCAACTAACCAAGCTATTCTTTTAAGTAGTACTTCCAACCATAATTCTTTGTCGCTAGATGAGGACCTTATTTTAGCTAGTACATATAAAAGAAACATTAAGGGAACAACCAAGAGTTTATATAGTTTCGAGCTAGTATAGAATCATGGTTCCTCGCACCTAATAATTTGAAATGGCATAGTTAAGTGGACAAACTTCAAGGAAATGAATTGTATTCATTGGCTTAGTAGTAATTTCGCTAATTGTGTGGCATTTGATATCCTTGCTTCTAGTCAATTAATAAAATTTGACCTCTTAAATGACCATGAGACTAACTTTGATGATAGTCATTTAACCTTAACTATAAACTTGTCATGCACAAAATCCCCATGCAAGAAAATGTTAATAATCAAAGGCGGGTACTTTTTGACAATCATAGTGTTGATCTCTTCTTATAGGATTTGAACAAGGAATTAAACCTCTTAACTTATAAATAAAATATCAAATCCCTCTATCATAAATTTAGTACAACCCTCTCTACTTTTATTAACAAATTCTCCATCAAAGTTTCATGTAATAGGAATAATAGAAAAAACAACTCTTGGTATGAAAATGATTGTAAAATTGGTAGAAAATAAATTAGTGATGCTTCCAATTAATATTTAAGGTCTGATAAAATAAACATGTACAAAACTCTTATAAAAAGGAAGAAAAGGTACTATATCAATAGAAAGAAAGAGAAACTATTACATCTATCTAAATATAACCCTAGGAAGTTTTGGAGGAAAACTATAATTGGTTAAACTAAAGAAAATAATATGGTTCCCTTGAGGATTAGGAATTTCTACCTTAAAAATATTTATGAATCACCTAATTCCATGGACACCATTTTGATTGTTTTTATAGAGGATAATGTCATGTCTTTTGAGGAAATATATTTTGGGGTTAAGCAAATCAAAAATGGGAAAGCTAAGGGCATTAAAGTCTATGAAGCTAGTTTTTAAAAAATAGGAGGGCATATCATCACCCCTCACATACACAAGCTCTCCACTTTGGCAACGAAGCAAGGATCCCTTGTGCCTAGTAAACAAAGCCTCGTTGTATCTATATTTAAAAGTGGGGATAGATTAATTCCCTCTAATTATAGGGCCATTATGATTAGCCATGTTTTATATAAGCTATATGTTTTTTTTGGAAACGAATTATATTATCATATGGCGAGGAATCCATGATGAAAGAGATAATTCCAATCTTATATTATGTGCCACCAATTTACTCTTAGGATCATTACGGAGGAGTTCCCAATCTCCTTTTTCATTTCATTGACTTTAGAAAATATTTTGACATTGTTCCTTGGAAAAATTTTTGGAAGAGATTGAAAGAGATAAATAATAACCTTGAGCTGAGGGATTCTATTACATGATGGCATGAGAATGTTATTTCGAAGTTCACTAGCACTAGGGGCTTGTTGGAAGAAATTAAATACAATATTGGAGTCAAGAAAGAGTACCCCTTGTCCCTTGCCCTTTTTGGCATGCACATTGATAATTTAGAAGAGTGCTTTGAAGGAGTATGTTATGTTGGCTACACTCTCACTGGTATAGTCATCACTCTTCTTCTTTACATTTATGATATTTTTCTCTTGGTGAGGAGACTTTACGATCTTGGAAAACATTTAAGAATCCTCCAAGATATATGCTTGAAAATGGGTGTGATTGTTAATGTTGACAAAATAAAAGTCAAGATAATTAAATCTAGATAGATCACATATGATATCTTTATAAATGAGAACAATAACTTGGATGATGTTCCTTCACATGGATACCTTGGAGTCGATATCAATCACAAGCTTAACTAGATTTATAGCACTGAGAAAAGGATGAATGGAGGATGGAAAGATTATTATGGACTTGAAATAATTGTAAATCAATATAGTCTTGGGTATGAGATTTGAAAATAAAAGTCCTACTTGATACTCATGTTTCTCATGAGTAATTTTATATGAATGTGAATATTTGGGATGCAAAATATGTAGGAGTCATGGAAGAAAATACAGTAGATCTAAATTTGTTTATCACATATAATCTCAATATTAAAAGAAATATATTTTTGAGGCAACTTCTTTAGTAAATGAAACTTTGCCTCTTTTTTTTCTTTTCTAACTTATAAATACTTTAAATAATATAGATTTTACCCTATAGAATACAATATATAAATTTAATCCATATAAATTATTCCCCAGAAAATAATACACCTTTCTTGATTTATATAACTTTTTTTCCCATGGAAATAATATACCTTTCTTGATTTATATAATTTTTTTCCATGGAATTAATACACTTTCTTGACAGCTTTGCCTTTACTACACGAAGCTCTAACAACATCATTGTTTTCAGTTTCACTTGTTTGATAAATTTTTCGTTGATTTAGAAGGTCCGTTGACATTCTCTCGCACGAATGCGAAACAAAGTTTCAAGGAAAAAGAAAGAGCGATTCGGGATATTGGTTTATTTCAAATTTTTAAGACGAAGCTAGCAACTCCGCTCCGGTTAAAATACGAAGACTCGATCCTTTTCATAACTAGTTTTGAAATGGTACGACGTGTTATCCCTTTCCTTTCTCGTCAACAATGATGGCTGCTCTGCGCTGCTTTTTCAATCAATATTATGCGCTTCCTATGAATGAGCCAATGGAGTGTCTTTTGAGTACGACTCAGTCTTATGATCTCCACCGTAACTCAGTCGTCTATCACAAACCCACTACTCCTTCCATAACAATCATTCTTTCTCTATAAAACCAAGCAACACACACAGTACACCATATTCATAACCATCGGCGCCTCTTACAGTAATTTCCAGCTTTGATATTCATTCCATCGTTTCCGATTCGACGTAGCCTGCACTACGATCCATTTCTTATTTATTCGCACTATTTAAATTGATTATATAATTATGGCGAAAACTATGATACTCTGTCTTCTATGGCTATCTATTGCCCTAGTGCTCACGGGTTCATATGATCCAGATCTTCTGCAAGATTTCTGCGTGGCTGACAATACCTCTGCAGGTAAAAACAGATATCATTATTTCTCTCTCTGCAATCTCCCTTACTAGTGTTTTGTTTTTTTTTGGAACATAATACTAATTATAACAATGGCGCTGTTATTACAGATACTGTGAAGGTGAATGGATTTCCCTGCAAGGATCCCAAGACGGTGAAGGCCTCCGACTTTTTGTTTCAAGGTCTAAGAAATGAAGGTTCCACCAACAATATTTTTGGGTCCCTCGTTACAGCAGGGAATGTAGAAAATTTTGCGGGGGTGAACACGCTCGGAATATCAATGAACCGCGTGGACTTCGCTCCCGGGGGCGTCAACCCTCCTCACATCCATCCTCGTGCCACCGAGATTGCGTTTGTAGTGGAGGGCACCATTCTGGCTGGTTTCATCACTACCAACAATACGTTGTTCTCTCAAAAATTAGAGAAGGGAGATGTGTTTGTGTTTCCGAGGGGTTTGGTGCATTTTCAGCAGAACATTGGGCCTTCCTCCGCTATGACCATCACTGCATTTAACAGCCAGCTACCAGGAGCCCAAGTGCTTCCATTCACCTTGTTTGGGTCGACCCCTTCTGTTCCAGATGCTGTGCTGTCCAAGGTGTTTAGAATCAGCGAGGAGGTTGTCAAGAAAATCAGTTCTAAATTCGCCCCCAATTAGGTTTTTTATATGTTTGCCACTCGAGCAGGCGGGTTGAAATCGACTAAACTAATTGGTTCCATTGTTGAAGGTATTTTTTTTATTACGCCGATAGGCGTAACCCTCTGTCGGAAGGAGCATGTTTTGTGATTAGGTTAATTAATTTTTTTGATCTGATGGTCAGGATTGGAAGATGCCAGTATATTCTGGTCGTCGCCACTAAATCGATGGATGAAATCTACCCCACTAACTTCCTTGCATATCTAAATCAAGTGTTTAAACCGTACTTAAATTAATTTTTTACAAATCTTAATTAAAAATTTACTGTCCATTTACTGACCGCCACCTATCAAATTAAAAAATCCTCCCATCCATAATCACCACGTTAATGAGCCGCACGTTGCTCATTACAAGACTTCTTGTCTCTTCGTAGACATGTGGGGATGGAAAGGGATATGGAAAATTTAACAGTCACCACCTATAAAACGTGCGCCCGCCGCCTATTATAAACCATTCGTCAAATGTTGGATGTGGCCACGTACTCCATAGTAAGGTTTCAAATCGGGTAACGGTGGAGGAGTGGATGTGCTGAGTTGTCTGCAACGTGGCAGAAGCGTTACCTGGTGTTTGAATCTCCGCCTTTTCCCAACCTTTGGTCTGTATGAGATGGTAATGTAATGGCAGGGCCCTGTGATGTATTCGAAGTTTCATCGACGAAAGGACTGCCAGACTTTAGCCAGGAGTATCGCTGCTTCCAGACGGTCACATGCGGTCAGGTCTCTGATTGCTGTAGAATGTGATGTTAGATTGCATGTTGGTTTCGATTTCCTTCCTTCAGTAGATCTAAGGGTGTTAAAATTTAAAAATTGTGCAAGTTATTGTGAATCAGTTGGATGATGCCCACGAGCTCATTGACCATGCGATTTCCACTGCAGTTCTAGGGAGCAAGCCTGTGTATATCAGCGTCGGTTGTAATCTTGCTGCCATTCAACTCCCTTCTTTTAGCCGGGAACCTGTTCCATATTGTCTATCGCCCAGGTAACAAATTCTCAGAATTTCATTAGTTTATCTGCTCTGCCCTTTAGCATTCTAGAATATCAGATTTGAGATGTTCTGTTTAAGGGATTTTCCCTAATGGTTAACGTAGAATCACAATGGTGAATATCCACCATGCACCACTTACTCTGTACTAGCTCGTTCGCCACTTTTTGTGAGGATGGAACCCTGATGGCCACTTACTCTGTACTAGCTCGTTGGCCACTTCTTGTGAGGATGGAACCCTGATGGCCACTTACTCTGAACTAGCTCGTTCGCCACTTCTTGTGAGGATGGAACCCTGATGGCCACTTACTCTGTACTAGCTCGTTGGTTAATTGTGAGCCTCGAACCCTGGTGTCCGCTATAAAATCGCACTGCTTTCACTGACCTGGCTGGCACACCATTTTTTTGTACACTACTGAACTGGACCATTCTATGTACACGCATCTGGTACAAGCATTTTATTTGACGAGGATGGTATTATACTGTTAGCCTGTGTTCAATATCTTAAATCTATTGTCTGCACTCTGTGGGCTTCACTGCCTAGTTTTAAAATATATGAAGGGATTCTGTGAACTTCATTGACTAGTTTTAAAATATATGAAGGGATTCTGTTAGCCTCATTGCCTAGTTTTAAAATATATGAAGGGATTCTGTGAACTTCATTGACTAGTTTTAAAATATATGAAGGGATTCTGTTAGGCTTCATTGTGTAGTTTTAGAATATATTGAGGTTCTCAATCGATACGAGTTCTTGGATTGGATTGTGCTACATTCGATATATTCCAATAGGCTGGGAATAAATAGGGTATTTTGGCTAGCCCTCTTAACTTTGTATGTCTGGTATTTCTCATGTTATTTTGCTAAGTTTCAATTTTTTTTCCACGTTGATACGGGGTTTCCAAATCTAATTATGGCACTAGGTTTGAAATAAAGAAGTTCTGGTATTAGCTATTGATCTTGAGTTAATTCCATCTTCTTTGTGACATGGTTTTCTTTGGATCATATCAATTATGTGGGCTAAGCAATCCCAAAAGTTTGGAAGCGGCGGTGAACAGGACAGCAGAATTTATAAATGCAGCAGTGAAGCCAGTGATTGTAGGTGGGCCAAAGATGAGGTTTGCTAATGCAAAAAGTGCATTTATGGAAATAGCAGATGCATCGGATTATGCTGTGGCTGTAATGCGTCTGCTAAGGGACAGGTTCCCGAGACTCATCCTCATTTCATAGGGACTTACTGGGGTGCAGCAAGTACTGCATTCTGTTCTGAGATAGTTGAGTCTGCAGATGCATATTTATTTGCAGGGCCTATTTTCAATGACTATTTTCGGTGGGATATTCAGCACAACCCAACATGTTTAGAAAATTATCGGACTCCTGTTTCGAGCGTGCGGCCTCGGCCTGTAACTTGGAGCGTCTCCATTCTCGTCTGGGCTTGGTCGCACCAGAATAGCACTGACCCATATCTGCAACTCCAGAGCCGACAATCATAGAGATTAATCAAGTAACGATGGAGTGTTTGGTGCCGTTAGGTTTAAAATGTGAAGTTAAAGGATACAGGGCACGGAGCACGGTCGTACGCGTGAGCTCCGAGGTATGTGTTGGCCATTAGGGTTACCTTGGCTTTGCTTCACTTTTCCTCTGCATTTTTGGGAATATCGTTCAAGGTAGTCCTTCTCTCTAATCAGATATTGACTTATAATCTACATAGACTATCTTCCAGCTAGCGGTGGAGAGCCATTCCATCGAGTATTGTGCCTGTGCTTTCCTCGTCGACGCAGTCAAAGGTGAATTGAATGGAGGCTTTATTTACAGTTGGACAGTGGAGTGTTTGAATTTTTTTAACCGTGAAAATGGATTCACTTCTTAAAAAAAATTTAGGTACTGTAAGATTTTGAAGATTGAGAATTGGATGTTCATTTGATGCATTTTACAGTTATCACATTTGGTATGAAAAAATTGGATGTTATTTCCAGGAACAGTCTATACTTTTAAAATGTGTTTTCAAATCTATAAATGTATATATAAATTTAACACTTTCAAAAAAAATATCAAAATCCAAAATTCCCATTCATTATTTTAAAAACTCTTCCTTAAACAAAATTATCTAAAAATTGTCAATATCACGAAATAAAATCAAATATATCTAATAATTAAAAAGATTCCAATCAATATCTATGAAAACATAATGTATTAAGCTAACTATGGTCTACTGTCTAATTCTTTCGTTTAATGACCGTAATAAAATAATGTATTATTCTTTTAGTTTGCAAAATTCAGTTGAAGCTATTTTTGACGTTGTCAAAATTCAAGTCAGTTAATCTTATTGTATAAAAATGCCTTTCAAATCAGACATCTGTTTAAACATTTGTAGCTACATAAACATTTTAACTCTTTTGCTTTTAAAAAAATGTTTTAAGAATAAAGTTGTATTATTTAGTGTTTGATTGGTCGGTGAAATCGTCCAACTTTAATGATTTTATATGAATTTTTTTGACATATTTAAAAAAAAATTATTATTTATTTAGAAAATTAAACAAATTTATATAAGCTTTGATTTATTAAATTATCAAATCTGTTTCGAAAATTAAAGATTTTGATAAAATCTGATAGAAACATTTATAAATTTAGATTTAAATCCTTTTATTGCAAAATGTTTTATTTTTTTAAGACAAATTCCTACCATTTTTGGCTTTTCCACTAAATAGACAAAGCCTTTATATCACATGAGAAATCTTCATTCTATTAAATTATTTTAATATATATATATATATATATATATATATATATATATATATATATATATATATATATATATATATATATATATATATATATATATATAATTGACTTTATATTAATTAATTTATAAATTTTATATTAAATAATAATTATAAATATTTATTTATTTATTGTCAATTATTATAATTTAAATAGACAAAATTTATTATAATTTAAAATTATTTGAATAAAAGTTATATATTTATTTATAAATATTTTAGATTACTTCAGTCGGTCTATATATTTCTTATTAAAATTAAAATTATAACTTTTATATTAAATAATAATTATATTTAAATATCATTTTTGGGTTCAATTAGGTGAGGTTATTCTATATATATATATATATATATATATAATTTATATTAAAATAATTATAAATTTTATATTAAATAATAATTATAAATATTAATTTATTTATTGTCAATTATTATAATTTAAATAGACAAAATTTATTATAATTTAAAATTATTTGAATAATAGTTATATAATTATTTATTTATATAAACATAAACATTTATTTATGTAGCTATATTTATTTATATAGCTACATAAACATTTTAACTCTTTTGTACCAAATAATGTTTTAAGAATAAGTTGTATTATTTGGTGTTTGATTGGTCGGTGAAATCGTCCAACTTTAATGATTTTATATGAATTTTTTGACATATTTAAAAAATGTTTATTATTTATTTAGAAAATTAAACAAATTTATGTAAGCCTTGATTTATTAAATTATCAAATTTGTTTCGAAAATTAAAGATTTTGATAAAATCTGATAGAAACATTTATAAATTTAGATTTAAATCCTTTTATTGCAAAATGTTTTGATTTTTTTAAGACAAATTCCTACCATTTTTGGCTTTTCCACTAAATAGACAAAGCCTTTATATCACATATGAGAAATCTTCATTCTATTAAATTATTTTACTATTTACATTATATATATATATATATATATATATAATTTACTTTATATTAAAATAATTATAAATTTTATATTAAATAATAATTATAAATAATAATTTATTTATTGTCAATTATTATAATTTAAATAGACAAAATTTATTATAATTTAAAATTATTTGAATAATAGTTATATAATTATTTATTTATATAAAATATTTTAGGATTACTTCAAATCTGATCTATATATTTCTTATTAAAATTAAAATTATAACTTTTATATTAAATAATAATTATATTTAGATATCATTTTTGGGGTTTAATTAGGTGAGGTTATTATATATATATATATATATATATATATATATATATATATATATATATATATATATATATATATATATATATATATATATAATTGACTTTATATTAAAATAATTATAAATTTTATATTAAATAATAATTATAAATATTTATTTATTTATTGTCAATTATTATAATTTAAATAGACAAAATTTATTATAATTTAAAATTATTTGAATAAAAGTTATATAATTATTTATTTATATAAAATATTTTAGATTACTTCAAGTCTGATCTATATATTTCTTATTAAAATTAAAATTATAACTTTTATATTAAATAATAATTATATTTAGATATCATTTTTTGGGTTCAATTAGGTGAGGTTATTCTATTTATATTAAATAATAATTATACTTAGATATCATTTCTTGAAGTTATCTCATATCACCTTTGGCTCAAGGGCGCTTAAATGTGGAGTTCTCCCCACAATCAAGCTCACTTAGCTTTCTACCTCATTTGCAAAAGCTTAGCAAGTTCCCGAATTCGACAGTTTTTTGGAAATAATATTATTAAATAATATTATTATGGTAAATAATCATGGTCTGGAAATAATAAAAATGACATTAATAACATTAACATTTTAATAAACACTAAAAATAATATTAATAATTAGTATTTAAATAATGATGATTATGATTTATACTAAAAACTAAATTAATAATGAAAATAATATATTAATTATTATTAAAAACAATATTATTAGTAACATTAATAATAATAATAATAACAATACTATTAAAAACATTATTAATACAATATTCAAGATGTTTATTTAAAATTAATATTCATAATTGTATTAATAACAATAAGTTTCAAACATGATTAAGGTTTATTAAAATTATTAATAGCATTTAAATTATAACAATAATATTAATAACATTTTATTAATAATATTAATTACATTAATTACATTAATGTTCATAATTATATTAGTAGCTATAAGTTTCAAACATGATTAAGGTTTATTAAAATTATTAATAACATTTAAATTATAACATTTTATTAATAATATTAATGTGATTAATTACATTAATATTGTTAATATAAATCATATTAACATTAATATTGATAAATAATATTAATAATATTTTCTTTATAATAATAAATTATGTTTTTTATTAATATTCTCTTTTTAATTATATTTACTCTAAAAATGAGGATGATTAATATTATGAATGATATTATCGATAATTAAAAAAAGTAACGCTAATAATATAAATAGTATTAACATCATTAGTGATAAATAGTATTTCTAAATATTGATCTTTAAGATTTATTAATCTCTTTATAAATCACGTGAGTTTTCTCATTATGTTGTATTTAAAATATTTATCTCATTCTCTTTTACTAATTTTTTTTGTTTTTTATAGGTATCCCTTGGCCTTTTTGATCTCTTATGTTCTTAATATTTTCCCCTTAGGTTCCCCAAATATTGGGTTTTAAATATTATTCTTAGACTTTAATACTAATGCATGGTCCAATTTCACATTATGAAAAACACTGACTCAATATGAAAATCAACCATGGGAAACTATTGTTAATTAGCATTAGCCATAGTCGATCAATGTCATCCATGATCAAATGTCACATTTTGACAAATATTGTCTCAATATGAAAATCACCCATGGCCAGCCATGGTCATAGTTGGTCCAACATCGGTTTATAATATTAACAATCAGTAAGGTAGATTGATCACTTGCGGTTTATAATTTGTTGGGTAATGTTTTTCCCTTGGGTTCACCAATTCTTTTGGTTTATAATATTAAACCCTTTGGTTTATTAAGGTTCTTTTGGTTTATAATATGAATAACGATCAACGTCATCCATGATCAAATGTCACATTCTCGACAAATATTGTCTTGATATCATTATGAGAACAGTTGTCTCAATGTTTAAATCAATTCCCTTGGGTTCACCAATTCCTGTGGTTTATAATTTGTTGGGTAATGGTTTTCCCTTGGGTTCACCAATTCGTTTGGTTTATAATATTAAACCCTTAGGTTTAATAATTCTTTTGGTTTAGAATATGAATAATCGATCAATGCCATCCATGATCAAATGTCACCTTCTGACAAATATTTTCTCAATATGAAAATCACCCATGGTGAACCATGGTCATAGTTGGTCCAACGTCACATTGTGACAAAAATGCGTCTCAATGTTTAAATAAATTTCCTTGGGTTCACCAATTCCTTTGGTTTATAATATTAAACCCTTGGGTTTATTAGATCTTTTGGTTTATAATATGAATAATATATCAATGTCATCCATGATCAAATGCCGCAATTTGACAAATATTGTCTCAGTATGAAAATCACCCATGCCCAACCATGGTCATAGTTGGTCCAACGCACATTGTGACAAAAATTGTCTCACTATTTAAATCAATTCCCTTCGTTTCACCAATTCCTTTGGTTTACAATATTAAACCCTTGGGTTTATCAAATCCTTTGGTTTATAATATGAATAATCGATCAATGTCATCCATGATCAAATGTCGGATTCTGACAAATATTGTGTCAATATGAAAATCACCCATGCCCAACCATGGTCATAGTTGGTCCAACGTCGCATTATGAGAACAATTGTCTCAATGTTTGAATCAGTTCCCTTGGGTTCACCAATTCATGTGGCTTATAATTTGTTGGGTAATGGTTTCCTTGGGTTCACCAATTCCTTTGGTTTATAATATTAAACCCTTGGTTTTAATAGTTCTTTTGTTTATAATATGAATAATCGATCAATTCCATCCATGATCAAATGTCACATTCCGACAAATATTGTCTCAATATGTAGGTATCACCCATGGCCAACCATGGTCATATTATTAACGCTTCATTGTGACAAAAATTGTCTCAATGTTTAAATCAAGCATGGTAAACCATGTTTATTCCCCTCTGTTTATAATTTTAATAATCATTAATAATCGATCAATGTTATCCATGATGAAATGTCACATTCTGACAAACATTTGTCGATATGAAAATCACCGATGGCTAACCATGGTCATAGTTGGTCCAACGTTGCATTGTGACAAAAAGTTTCTCAATGTTTAAATCAATTCCCTTGGGTTCACCAATTCCTTTGATTTATAATTTTTTGGGTAATTATTTTCCCTTGGGTTCACCAATTCCTTTGGTATATAATATGAAACCCTTGGGTTTATTAGTTTTTTTGGTTTATAATATGAATAATCGATCAATGTCTTCCATGATCAAATGACACATTCTGACAAATATTTTCTCAATATGAAAATCAAATCTGCATGGCCAACCATGGTCATAGTTGGCCCAACGCCGCATTGTGTGCCGCATTGTGATCCATGATCAAATGTCACATTCTGACAAATATTGTCTCAATATGAAAATCACCCATTGCCAACCCTGGTCATAGTTGGTCCAACGTTGCATTGTGACAACAATTGTCTCAATGTTTAAATCAATTCCCTTGGGTTCACCAATTCCTTTGGTTTATAATATTTCGGGTAATGGTTAACCCTTGTGTTCACCACTTGCTTTGGTTTATACTATTAAACCCTTGGGTTTATTATTTTTTTTGGTTTATAATATGAATAATCAATCAATGTCATCCATGATCAAATGTCACATTCTGACAAACATTGTATCATTATCAAAATCACCCATGGCCAACCATGGTCATACTTGGCCCAACGTCGCATTGCGAAAACAATTGTCTCAATGTTTAAATCAATTCCCTTGGGTTCACCAATTCCTTTGGTTTATAATTTTTTGGGTAAGGATTTTCCCTTGGGTTCACCACTTTCTTTGGTTTATAATATTAAACCCTTGGGTTTATTAGTTTTTTCGGTTTATAATATGAATAATCGATTAATGTCATCCTTAATCAAATGTCACATTCTGACAAACATTGTATCATTATAAAAATCACCCATGGCCAACCATGGTCATACTTGGCCCAACGTCGCATTGCGCCAACAATTGTCTCAATGTTAAAATCAATTCCCTTGGGTTCACCAATTCCTTTGGTTTATAATTTTTTGGGTAAGGATTTTCCCTTGGGTTCACCACTTTCTTTGGTTTATAATATTAAACCCTTGGGTTTTACTAATCTCTACCGCTTTTAATATTTCCTTAGCCTTATTGATCCCTTAGGTTTTTAATATTTGTTGGGTAATGGTTTTCCCTTGGGTTCACCAATTCTTTTGGTTTATAATATTAAACCCTTGGGTTTATTAGTTCTTTTGGTTTATAATATGAATAGTCGATCAATGTCATCCATGATCAAATGTCACATTACGAGACAACATTGTCTCAATATGAAAATCACCCATGGCCAACCATGGTCATAGTTGGTCGAACGTCGCATTGTGACAACAATTGTCTCAATATTTAAATCAATTCTCTTTGGTTCACCAATTCCTTTGCTTTATAATATTAAACCCTTGGGGTTATTAGTTCTTTTGGTTTATAATATGAATAATCGATCAATGTCATCCATGATCAAACGTCGCATTGTGAGAACAATTGTCTCAATGTTTAAATCAATTCCCTTGGGTTCACCAATTCCTTTTGGTTTATAATTTGTTGGGTGATGGTTGTCCCTTGGGTTCACCAATTCCTTTGTTTTATAATATTAAACTCTTGGGTTTATTAGTTCTTTTGCTTTATAATATGAATAATCGATCAATGTCATCCATGATCAAATGTGACATTTTGACAAATATTGTCTCAATATGAAAATCAACCATGGCCAACCCTGGTCATAGTTGGTCCTACGTCGCATTGTGACAACAATTATCTCAATGTTTAAATCAATTCCCTTGGGTTCACCAATTGATTTTGGTTTATAATTTTTTGGGTGATGGTGGTCCCTTGGGTTCACCAATTCCTTTGGTTTATAATATTAAACCCTTGGGTTTATTAGTTCTTTTGGTTTATAATATTTCCTATAATATTCATCTGTTAGGTTTATAATATTTATCCCTTAGGTTCGCTGATCCCTTTGCTTTATAATATTAAACCCTTGGGTCTATTAGTTCTTTTGGTTTATAATGTTAATCACACATTCAGTTTATTACTCTCTTGAGTTTAAAATTTAATTTCGTCGGCTTGTTAATTTCTTAGATTAGGTTTTTTAGTTTAAAATATCAATTCTTATAGTTTATTAATTTCTTGTGTTTTTAATATTGATCTCTTATGTTTATAATATTTATCCCTTGGGTTCACCAATTCCTTTGGTTTATAATATTTAAAACTTTGGTTTATGATGACATTGAGTTTGTATTATTAATTATTCCTTGGGTTTATTAATATCTTCAGTTTAAAATATTAATTGTTAGGGTTTATTAATCTCTTAGGTCTTTTGTTTTTAAATATTGTTTCATATGCTTTATTACTCTCTTGAGTTTAATATATTAATATATTAATATATATTTTAAATAAATATTCAAAATTTATTAATAATGGTTATTAGTAATATTATAGTAATATTATTAGTATAATTATTAATAATATAACTAACTATGATATAATATATATTATTAGTATATTATTAGTTTCTTTTTGGTTTATTAATAATATAACCATCTATGATATTAATATATAAAAAAATATTAATATATTATATATTATTTATATTATTAATATATTATGAATATTTTTAATATATATTATTAATATTTATAATAATATTAATATTATATATAAAATATTATTGAATATATTAGTAATATTATAATATTATTAATATATATTATTAATAAATATTCAAATATTTATTAATAATGTTTATTACTAATATTATAATATTATTAATATATATTATTAATACTATATATTAGTAATATTTTAATATTTTAATATTTATTTAGTAATATTAATAATATTATAATATTACCAATAATCTTTATAAATAAATATTTAAATATTTATAAATAATGATTATTACTAATATTATAATATTATTAAAATTACTAAATAAATATTAATAATATTATAATATTTATTTAGTAATTTTAGTAATATTATAATATTACTAATAATCCTGATAAATAAATATTCAAATATTTATTAATAATGATTATTAGTAATATTATAATATTATTAATTATATAAACAACTATGGTATAATATATATTATTAATATATTATTAGTTCTTTTGGTTTATTACTAATATAACCATCTATGATATTAATATATAAATAAATATTAAATTATTATATATTATTAATATTATTTTTATATTAATATATATTATATATATTTCAAGTTAATTTATACTATGTTTATACTTAATATTTTTAATATATTAATAAATAATTTTAATATATATTATTAATACTTATTATAATATTATTAATATATATAAAATATTTTGTGATTTTAATCATAATTAATATATTTAATATATTAATATTCTTATTAATATATAATATTAATATAATAAAATTATTATATATAATATTTATTTATTGATATATAAATTAATGTGATGGGTAGTGGATATAGGCCTATCGGGCGTATATCAACCACATTGGTAAATGTGGTTGTAAATCTATTTTATATACGCCTATCGGCGTATATCAACCACATTAGTTTTTACTAATGTGGTTGTGCTAGTGA